>JAJGOT010000050.1:1250000-1532500 GCA_022457155.1 Cladopsammia gracilis | reverse complement strand
TTTTTTTTCTGTTTACTTTCAGACACTGTGCAGTACTTTTCAATGTTTTGTTTTTCAACAGCATCCAAACGATTTTTTTAAGTTGCGTTTTGTTTGGAATGGATTAAAGGAGGGAAAAGTACGAAAAATTCTTAAAACAGACTAAAATAATTTGATATTCATGCATGAACACTCTGGGTTGATGAGTCTAGTTTGGTATCCATTTAATTGACTTTATTTCAAAACTTCTTCAATAGATGTTATGTAACTAAATTACACAAACCCACATTTTTGCCTTTCAGACACTCCTAAAGCCACCAAAAAAAGTCAGAAAAAGTCAATCTACAATAAGGCATTTTTGGATTTCTGGAAATGTGGGCATATAATTCCTTAAAGTGTTGTAAATGAGTGCAAGCTAGTATTTAACCAGCATGGCTCCTATGACATACAGTTATGTTATATACAATTATGTTTAATAGCACCAGATATACTTGTGGATGCCATAGATCTTTTTTAAATGTAAGCATGTTCGTTGCAATAAAAAATCGCAAGCGACGGGAAAAATTTAAACTTGTCATGGTTGTTGTACCTTGAAAGTTGGATTCCCTGAGTGTTCACAATTCAAAGATTTGTTAAAAAATCACTCAGTAGTACAGTACATCACCGGAAAAATAAATCGTTTGTGTTTAATTAAGACTAAAACTGATTCAAGAAAATTTCATTTGAATGCTCACGAGACCAAAGGTTTGACTCTGGTAGTCAAAGGGTTGAGATAAAACACTAGCTTTCTCCGTGCGATTCGCTTCATGAAGCCAAAGCTAATTGTAAAACAGAAGTGAAAGATATATTTGGAGTTGCTTTCTTTTTAATGATTTAGACACATCCGATCTACATACAGTGTAAATTCAAAAGTTCTGTTTCAGCCCCAAAGTGCTGAATCAGCTCTGAGTCCTTAAAGCTAATTCAGCCCTTCATGGGGCCATTTTGGACATTAGTGGGCCTGATTCAGCCCACATTGTTGCACTGTTTTGGTGCTATTATTGGACCAAAACAGCTCCATTTCAGGTCCAAACAGCTCCCTGTTAGGTCCAAACAACTCCATTTTACAAGGACTAAATCAGCCCCAAAAATAGTACTGTATTTTACTCACCGAAACAGCCCCGATTCTGGTGCTAAAACAGAACGTTTGAATTTACAGTGTATTATAATGCAATGTTACATATTAAGCTACACGTCTTTTGCTTGTTGTCCGTAGTTCGAATTGCAACAAGTATTCTTCAATACCGAAGAACTATTTTGTTGTAATATATAAGACTAAGCAGGCGGATGTTTCTTATACCTACTCAAGTTTCAACGTTGTATTTGTTTCTTTCTGAATCGTTCGTCGCCGACTGAAATCACCAGAACTTGAATCGCGAGTACCATGTATTTGACTGATCTTCATTTAGAGACACTTCACCTAGCGCTTTTCTTGTTTCTCTGCGCAACGTTTGACATCCATACCTTGTCTCGACAGTTGTTTTATCAGCGTCTGGCTTTCTTTGTCATCCTTTAATTTGGACAACATTTCAGCTTGACGTTTGGCTTCTTTATAGTATAGTAATTTATGCGTTGTTGCCACCAAGGATCGTGACTTCTTTTTTCGGAGTCAAAAGCACTTCGATGTACTTGACTTTTGTGAGTGGGTTGGGTTTGGGAGTAATTTCATCTAAACGCCGAACACTTTGCTGAGCTTGTTTGATCATGGTGAGAACTTGTACGTGCATTCCCTGAAGAGATTTGTCCAGTGAAGTTATCAATTGTTTAGTTGTGGCCTTTGCTTTAACTGTAGACTTGCACAAGTCGACCTCACGAGTTTCACAGAAGCGAAGCGTGCTTTTGAGGCCGCGAAGCGGCCGAGCGAGCGACGAAGTCGCGAGAGGTCGACTTGTCTCGCTTGAAGGGTTTTCATTTTCGTATCGCGCCAAAAATGGGGAGTGGCGTCACTGGCGTGGCTTGCAACTGGCGTCTCAGATTAGTTTGCGAGTCCTTGACTTGACGTATTGATTTTTTCAATAAAGTCCTTCGTTTTATATTTATGGCCCGCCGGCCGCTTCGCTCGCTTAACTGTGAAACTCATGAGTTTGATTTGTAGCAAGTCTAGTATTCTTTAATTTATTGATTCAACCCCGACCAAAACAATCGAACGTGTGTGCGTTTCGCCTACATCGAAAGACCAAGTTTGTTTACTTTGTGCAAACGTTATCACAACGAAAGTTAACGACATCGGGCGGGCGAAAAACAACAAAACTTGTTTAAATCTCGAGTTGATAGTTGGAAAGGAGATCTCCAGTGACGAAGGTTATTTGAAAAACATCTTGTGCCGAACATGTGCAGACAGAAACGAAACCCTAGTTTGGAAGCTTCATGAAGTCCGAGAAAGCTTCGAATCGTCAAGGAAGGCCATCGCAGCAGAGAAAGGAGGGATAACTTCCGTAAACAGGCTAGCACACACTGCAGATCCTGATCGTGATACGCACGAGCGATGAAGAAATTCGCAGCAACAAGAGAGAGAGTTGAAAGAGAGTTGTTTGTAGCGAGTGATGATCGGTCTTCGACCGGCACTTCGACCGCGGCGCTACGATCCAGAGAGCAACAACACTAGTGGACTTCGGGGATTTCCATCAGGAAGAGAGCATTTTAACCGAGGTTAGTTTGAAAAAAATATTCATGGTTATGCATGATTTGCCAGGAAAACCGGACTCGATAGATTTATCTTCAGGAGCTCAGCTGAGGAGCTGCAAGCAAGTCACGTTTCATTGCGCCAATACCTTGTGATTGACAGTTATGTCCCAAGGGCTACTCTGATTGGTCTAAGCGCAGCGACCCGTTTTTGGGTCGCTAAAAATGGCGCCAATCAAGTGTGAAAAGTCCCTCGTCCGGCGGGCTTTTATACGAGGGACTTTATTGAAAGTCTACTTTAACTGCTTTGTTATATTTCTCTTTCAGGGATTCTAACGTTCGTGTCTCGATGATTACTTTATGTTCGACCAAGTAGGGACGATTCTTGTGCTCTGACCAAATGCAGTTACGTGGACAGATTCTACATTTGCCACCCTTTCCCATGGCCCAGCATTTGACTTTTCTCCCATCGTCAGCTGCAGGAATTTTACAATTCTTGTGACAAGTATTATTGCAGGGTACACATGCGGGTGGTGTGTTGTCCCGGCCCTTCAAGATTGATATGAGTAGGTTTGTTAACCTGAACTGTGTACGTGAAATTCATGTTTGCTTCAATCTCTTTTTCGCGTTGTTGTAACACAAGTTCCTCCATTCGCATCTCTTTGATTTTGTCTAGTCCCAATTTAATCTGGTCATATAGGCCTTCCAGTGACATATGAAGCTGCTCTTGTTCCTCCAGTACCTCTTTGGTGAGGCAGAGGCTTACTTGCGGATTTTGGAAACTCCACGAAAAACATTTCTTAAAGAAACTTAAACCCATCTTCCAAAACATTTCATCAAAATTCATTTCGACCTCTTCGGCTTTGGTATTATTTTCAGCAAATAGAGCTGAGTTGTTGAACTTAAAATGCTTCTTACTCTGGCTTAGAACTTTGGCTTTCTTGATGACTTCCAAAGCAGGAGGAGATTGGCCATCTGCAAAGGTGAGCATCATGAAGATGTTTTGGGAAACATCTTTGCCGAATATGGACAGGATTGCATCGAATATGTACTCCTGCGTTGGAGTAAAGGGTGCTTTTGAAGCCTGGGTAACAAAGCCAATGCCATTGAGATGGTCGATTCCTTCTGGTGGAGGGATGGAAAAGAATTCCTTTATTTGTTCCGTTATCGCTTTGTCTCTCTTTAATCCTCCAGTTGCTTCAAAGCCAGGAGTGTCGATTATGGTAAATGTGTAACTAACAGCTGAATCATACATAGGATGAAACGTGTAAGCGGTGATACTCTTAGTCTGACTGTCTGCTTGTGATAGTTTATCGTCGTCTGTTATGATCTTAAAGCAGAAGTCATCGTTCCAATTTCCACGCCAATTCCAATTTCCAGATGAAAACGACGCATTAAGTTTCTGATAAAAACTTTATATCAGTAAAACCGTGCATTTATTGCATGTACATGACCAAAAAGAAACTGTCTTCATGTCGAGGTGGGCGCTTATTCGAGGTTGGGCGCTTAATCGAATAAATACTTTATGAACTGATTTATATAGTATATCGTAGTAGGCAATAAAAGAACCTTATATGAAGAGCTGTTGTTTTGCAATTGTATACCCAAGCAATGGTATTATGCCAGTTGGCGTAAAATTACTGCATTAGAAAATAAGAAATAAAATACATAGATTCGTTCACAGGTAAACAACCAGCTCTATTTTTGTAAGACCAAAGAGTGACTAAAATCAGGGTTCATGTAAAATCCTAAATTTCATTTCTTAAAAAATCTAAAAATAAACAATTCCATTAAAAAGTACTGATGAAGAGCTTCCAATGAACGGTCGCACTTGGGGATACAGCATGAGAACGACAATTTGTATGTGTATTTCGATTTCCCTGAAGAGGTTGGTCCAAATAGCTTTTCGAAGTTTCATAGGGTTGTTGTATTGTACACAACCTGCTCTATACTCGTTTTGCAAAAAAATACGTTTTCATTCCTTTTTAACTCTGGATTTATTAGAAACGTATAAAACTAAGGGTGATAGAGTACATAAATGCCGTTGGTAGTCTTGGAAAATGAAAATGGAATGCAATAATAGTGGCCATTGCTCATTCTCTCCCAGGTGAAACGTATAACTACATACTGAGCCGTGACCGAACGCCCAAGCGACATTGAAGAAACATCCGGAATGATTAGAAATGTACTTTTTACCTTTTAAAATTAGCTGCTTACCCTTTTTGATTCCCGTATACAAGCCAAGCAGAGGATTTTGAGTTACACCGTGCCAACCAGATTCGTCCTGAGTGGTTTTCTCGAAAACTCGAATGTTGGGACATTTTATTTGCATAACAAGGAGCAATGAAAAACATCCAATGATCTCTAAACATGTCTTAAAATATACGATAGTCGCCCTGGTAACCTTTCCAAGAATCAGGTGCTACACTGATCGGTTTTGTTTCCTGCATTTCCGAGAATTCTATTGTTTTTGGCTCAAATCAGTCAACTGTAAAGAAAGTAGCGGCACAATGAACGTCACTTTCACGGCCCGTAGCTTTCTAGAAGGACCAGACAACAACTGTGTAAAGGTGTCAGAGTTGGATACTATATTAATTTCCATCACTTTAACTTCTGTTATTTTTTTTCTGTTTACTTTCAGACACTGTGCTAGTACTTTCCAATGTTTTGTTTTTCAACATCTCCAAACGATTTTTTTAAGTTGCGTTTTGTTTGGATGGATTAAAGGAGGGAAAAGTACGAAACATTCTTAAAACACACTAAAATAATTGATATTTATGCATGAACACTCTGGGTTGATGAGTCTAGTTTGGTATCATTTATTGACTTTATTTCAAAACTTCTTCAATAGATGTTATGTAACTAAATTTCACAAATCCCGCATTTTTCCTTTCAGACACTCCTAAGAGCCACCAAAACAAAGTCACAAAAAGTCAATCTAGAAATAAGGCATTTTAGTTGGATTTCTGGAAATGTGGGCAAGATAATTCATTAAGAGTGTTGTAAATGAGTGCAAGCTAGTATTTAACCAGAATGGCCCCTATGACATAACAAGTTATGTTATATACAATATGTTCTAATAGCACCAGATATACTTGTGGATGCTATAGATCTTTTTTAAATGTAAGCATGTTCGTTGCAATAAAAAAATCGCAAGCGACGGGAAAACTTTAAACTTAGTTTTAAACTTTAAACAAATTTAAACTTTAAATTTGGTTGTTGTACCTTGAAAGCTGGATTCCCTGAGTGTTCACAATTCAAAGATTTCTTTAAAAAAATCACTCAGTAGTACAGTACATCACCGGAAAAATAAAGCGCTTGTGTTTAATTAAGACTAAAACTGATTCAAGAAAATTTCATTTGAATACTCATGCGACCAAAGGTTTGACTTTGGTAGTATTCAGTGGGTTGAGATAAAACACTAGCTTTCTCCGTGCCATTCGATTCATGGAGCCAAAGCTAATTGTAAAACAGAAGTGAAAAATATATTTGGAGTTGCTTTCTTTTTAATGATTTAGACATACCCGATCGCGACATATCTGTGATTTTCTATGTTTTTATTATATGTGCTAAACTTTTAAATGTGTGTATTGAGAACATAGCCAATAACATTTTATAGACGAATTCTTTTTAGAATTCTGTTAAGGCTACATAATACGCATCATTAAGCTACAATAGAGCTTTCCCACATATTACAATCTAATGTTACATATTAAGCTACATCATGATGCTTTTGCTTGTTGTCCGTAGTTCGAATTGCAACAAGTATTCTTGAATACTGAATAACTATTTTCTTGTAATATATTAGACTAAGCGGCGGATGTTTCTTATACCTACTTAAGTTTCAAAGTTGTATTTGTTTCTTCATGAAATTTAGTAGCATATATAATCGTTCGTCGCCGACTGAAATCGCCATAACTTGAATCGTGAGTACCATGTATTTGACTGATCTTCATTTAGAGACTCTTCACCTAGCGCTTTTCTTGTTTCTCTTGCGCAACGTTTTACATCCATACATTGTCTGGACAGTTGTTGTATCAGCGTCTGGCTTTCTTTCTCATCCTTTAATTTGGACAACATTTCAGCTTGACGTTTGGCTTCTTCATAGTATAGTAATTTATGCGTTGTTGCCACCAAGGATCGTGACTTCTTTTTTCGGAGTCAATAAGCACTTCGATGTACTTGACTTCTGTGAGTGGGTTGGGTTTGGGAGTAATTTCATCTAAACGCCGAACACTTTGCTGAGCTTGTTTGATCATGGTGAGAACTTGTACGTGCATTCCCTGAAGAGATTTGTCCAGTGAAGTTATCAATTGTTTAGTTGCGGCCTTTGCTTTAACTGCTTTGTTATATTTCACTTTCAGGGATTCTAACGTTCGTGTCTCGATGATTACTTTATGTTCGACCAAGTAGGGACGATTCTTGTGCTCTGACCAAATGCAGTTACGTGGACAGGTTCTGCATTTGCCACCCTTTCCCATGGCCCAGCATTTGACTTTTCTCCCATCGTCAGGAATTTTACAATTCTTGTGACAAGTATTATTGCAGGGTACACATGTGGTGGTGTGTTGTCCCGGCCCTTCAAGATTGATATGAGTAGGTTTGTTAACCTGAACTGTGTACGTGAAATTCATGTTTGCTTCAATCTCTTTTTTGCGTTATTGTAACACAAGTTCCTCCTGTCGCATCTATTTGCTTTTGTCTAGTCCCAATTTAATCTGGTCATATAGGCCTTCCAGTGACATGAAGCTGCTCTTGTTCCTCCAGTACCTCTTTGGTGAGGCAGAGGCTTACACTTGCGGATTTTGGAAACTCCACGAAAAACATTTCTTAAACGAACTTAAACCCATCTTCCAAAACATTTCATCAAAATTCATTTCGACCTCTTCGGCTTTGGTATTATTTTCAGCAAATAGAGCTGAGTTGTTGAACTTAAAATGCTTCTTACTCTGCCTTGGAACTTTGGCCTTCTTGATGACTTCCAAAACAGGAGGAGATTGGCCATCTGCAAAGGTGAGCATCATGAAGATGTTTTGGGAAACATCTTTGCCGAATATGGACAGGATTGCATCGAATATGTACTCCTGCGTTGGAGTAAAGGGTGCTTTTGAAGCCTGGGTAACAAAGCCAATGCCATTGATATGGTCGATTCCTTCTGGTGGAGGGATGGAAAAGAATTCCTTTATTTGTTCCGTAATCGCTTTGTCTCTCTTTAATCCTCCAGTTGCATCAAAGCCAGGAGTGTCGATTATGGCAAATGTGTAACTAACAGCTGAATCATACATAGGATGAAACGTGTAAGCGGTGATATCCTTAGTCTGACTGTCTGCTTGTGATAGTTTATCGTCGTCTGTTATGATCTTAAAGCAGAAGTCATCGTTCCAATTTCCACGCCAATTCCAATTTCCAGATGAAAACGACGCATTAAGTTTCTGATAAAAACTTTATATCAGTAAAACCGTGCATTTATTGCATGTACATGACCAAAAAGAAACTGTCTTCATGTCGAGGTGGGCGCTTATTCGAGGCTGGGCGCTTAATCGAATAAATACTTTATGAACTGATTTATATAGTATATCGTAGTAGGCAATAAAAGAACCTTATATGAAGAGCTGTTGTTTTGCAATTGTATACCCAAGCAATGGTATTATGCCAGTTGGCGTAAAATTACTGCATTAGAGAATAAGAAATAAAATACATGGATTCTTTCACAGGAAAACAACCAGCTCTCTTTTTATAAGACCAAAGAGTGACCAAAATCAGGGTTCATGTAAAATCCTAAATTTCATTTCTTAAAAAATCTAAAAATAAACAACTCCATTAAAAAGGACTGATGAAGAGCTTCCAATGAACGGTCGCACTTGGGGATACAGCATGAGAACGAAGAGGTTGGTCCAAATAGCTTTTCGAAGTTTCATAGGGTTGTTGTATTGTACACAACCTGCTCTATACTCGTTTTGCAAAAAAATACGTTTCATTCCTTTTTAACTCTGGATTTATTAGAAACGTATAAAACTAAGGGTGATAGAGTACATAAATGCCGTTGGTAGTCTTGGAAAATGAAAATGGAATGCAATAGTGGCCATTTCTCATTCTTTCCCAGGTGAAACGTATAACTACATACTGAGCCGTGACCGAACGCCCAAGCGACATTGAAGAAACATCCGGAATGATTAGAAATGTACTTTTCACCTTTTAAAATTAGCTGCTTACCCTTTTTGATTCCCGTATACAAGCCAAGCAGAGGATTTTAAGTTACACCGTGCCAACCAGATTCGTCCTGAGTGGTTTTCTCGAAAACTCGAATGTTGGGACATTTTATTTGCATAACAAGGAGCAATGAAAAACATCCAATGTTCTCTTAACATGTCTAAAAATATAAGATAGTCGCCCTGGTAACGTTTCCAAGAATCAGGTGCCACACTGATCGATTTTGTTTCCTGCATTTCCGAGAATTCTATTGTTTTTGGCTCAAATCAGTCAACTGTAAAGAAAGTAGCAGCGCAATGAACGCCACTTTCACGGCTCGTAGCTTTCTAGAAGGACCAGACAACATCTGTGTAAAGGTGACAGAGTTGGATACTATATTAATTTCCATCACTTTACAGTTCTGTTATTTTATTTTTCTGTTTACTTTCAGACACTGTGCAGTACTTTCCAATGTTTTGGTTTTCAACATCATCCAAACGATTTTTTTAAGTTGCGTTTTGTTTGGAATGGATTAAAGGAGGGAAAAGTACGAAACATTCTTAAAACACACTAAAATAATTGATATTCATGCATGAACACTCTGGGTTGATGAGTCTAGTTTGGTATCCATTTATTGACTTTATTTCAAAACTTCTTCAATAGATGTTATGTAACTAAATTTCACAAATCCCGCATTTTTCCTTTCAGACACTCCTAAGAGCCACCAAAACAAAGTCACAAAAAGTCAATCTACAAATAAGTCGTTTTTGGATTTCTGGAAATGTTGGCAAGATAATTCCTTAAAAGTACATGTTGTAAATGAGTGCAAGCTAGTATTTAACCAGCATGGCTCCTATGAGATACAAGTTATGTTATATGCAATATGTTCTAATAGCACCAGATATACTTGTGGATGCTATAGATCTTTTTTAAATGTAAGCATGTTCGTTGCAAAAATAAATCGCAAGCGACGGGAAAAATTTAAACTTGTCATGGTTGTTGTACCTTGAAAGTTGGATTCCCGAGTGTTCTAAATTCAAAGATTTCTTACAAAATCACTCAGTAGTACAGTACATCACCGGAAAAATAAATCGTTTGTGTTTAATTAAGACTAAAACTGATTCAAGAAAATTTCATTTGAATGCTCACGCGACCAAAGGTTTGACTCTGGTAGTCAAAGGGTTGAGATAAAACAATAGCTTTCTCCGTGCGATTCGCTTCATGAAGCCAAAGCTAATTGTAAAACAGAAGTGAAAGATATAGTTGGAGTTGCTTTCTTTCTAATGATTTAGACATATCCGATCGCGACAAATCTGTGATTTTCTATGTTTTTATTATATGTGCTAAACTTTTAAATGTATGTATTGAGAACATAGCCAATAACATTTTCTAGACGAGGTCTTTTTAGAATTCTGTTAAAGCTACATAATACGCATCATTAAGCTACAATAGAGCTTTCCCACATATTACAATGTAATGTTACATATTAAGCTACATCATGATGCTTTTGCTTGTTGTCCGTAGTTCGAATTGCAACAAGTATTCTTGAATACTGAATAACTATTTTGTTGTAATATATTAGACTAAGCGGCGGATGTTTCTTATACCTACTTAAGTTTCAACGTTGTATTTGTTTCTTCATGAAATTTAGTAGCATATATAATCGTTCGTCGCCGACTGAAATCGCCAGAACTTGAATCGTGAGTACCATGTATTTGACTGATCTTCATTTAGAGACTCTTCACCTAGCGCTTTTCTTGTTTCTCTTGCGGAACGTTTTACATCCATACATTGTATGGACAGTTGTTGTATCAGCGTCTGGCTTTCTTTCTCTTCCTTTAATTTGGACAACATTTCAGCTTGACGTTTGGCTTCTTCATAGTATAGTAATTTATGCGTTGTTGCCACCAAGGATCGTGACTTCTTTTTTCGGAGTCAATAAGCACTTCGATGTACTTGACTTCTGTGAGAGGGTTGGGTTTGGGAGTAATTTCATCTAAACGCCGAACACTTTGCTGAGCTTGTTTGATCATGGTGAGAACTTGTACGTGCATTCCCTGAAGAGATTTGTCCAGTGAAGTTATCAATTGTTTAGTTGTGGCCTTTGCTTTAACTGCTTTGTTATATTTCACTTTTAGGGATTCTAACGTTCGTGTCTCGATGATTACTTTATGTTCGACCAAGTAGGGACGATTCTTGTGCTCTGACCAAATGCAGTTACGTGGACAGGTTCTGCATTTGCCACCCTTTCCCATGGCCCAGCATTTGACTTTTCTCCCATCGTCAGGAATTTTACAATTCTTGTGACAAGTATTATTGCAGGGTACACATGTGGTGGTGTGTTGTCCCGGCCCTTCAAGATTGATATGAGTCGGTTTGTTAACCTGAACTGTGTACGTGAAATTCATGTTTGCTTCAATCTCTTTTTTGCGTTGTTGTAACACAAGTTCCTCCTGTCGCATCTATTTGCTTTTGTCTAGTCCCAATTTAATCTGGTCATATAGGCCTTCCAGTGACATATGAAGCTGCACTGTAATTTTCAAGGAGTTATTTTAACTCCAAAAGTGGAGTAAAAATTTTCGGTTCAGAATAATCCCTTTTTTGGGGTCATTTTAACTCCAAATTTAACTCCGAATCTGGGGTTAAAATAACTCCAACCACTAATGGAGTTAATTTAACTCTACTATACAGTAAGGTAACTGCTTTTGGGGGGGAAATAACTCTTTTTTTGGAGTTGAAATAACTCCGAAAAAAATAACTCCAGTGCAAGGAGTTAATTTAACTTCACTTTAGGAGTTATTTTAACTCTTTGAAAAATACTATGTATATAGCATCGATTTTAATTTTGAAACAAAAGAAAACAAAGAGATGCTATGTCAGTGAAAAATGCTTTATTACAGTTCAATACACAGTGTAAAATGCTTGTTTAGCCACATAAAGTTTGTAATTGTTGTAATATGATGCTAGGGCTTTAATCTTGTAAGTAACAGTTCAGTTAGGGTTAGAAGACTAGGTCCTCAACACCTGGATTGATTGGTACCACTTAGGGTACTTAAATCTAAAATGACCACTGTTAGAATTATCGCGGTACCTTTTAGGGTATTGAGCCGAAAAAAACATGACAGAATATGACATGTGTTGTTTTAGAATTGGTACTTCTCGGGGATAAAAATTACTTAATTTGTATTAATTTTCGACGAGCACCCCTGTCATTTTTATATGTGAGTCTCCCTTCCGGGCCTAAACGACAGAAAAAATAAGAATTTGCACGGGATTTTATCGTGAGTTTGATAAAATTTCAAAATTATCAATAAACAGCTATTAAAGTGTTTACTTTGGGCTGGGCTGAGTCTGGGCTCCCTGTAGTTAGAATTGTGCTCTTGTTAGGGTAACGATTTAGCTAGGGTTAGTTGTTTTTGTAATAGTGCAAAATGTTATAAAATACCCTATTTATTCGAATAAGTACCCACCCTTGAATAAGCATCCACCCTTACTTGCGGTCCTAAAATTAAATAAGTTCCCAGGGCCCGGTTGTTCGAAAGCCGATTAACGCTAATTCTGGATTAAAAGTTAACCGAGGATTTCCTTTCTCTGTTTAAAAATGTTTTCGAAAGGTCATTTATAGCTATTAGTGAAGACAAGTTTAAGTCAAAACTGAAGGGCAGAAAAGTTTGGAAAATTTTTCAATTGTTGAGTTGTTTAACTGGATTCAAAATTGACGCTAATCCTGGGTTAGCTTAATCGTATTTTGAACAACCCGGCCCAGGGTACTTATTCGAATAAATCAGCCCTGTGCTGTACACAACTCAGGCTGGTTTATGCACAATGTTTCTTATGCTTCTGCTCATCTATCAATTGGAAACCAAATTTCAGGGTTTAAGTCCACCAATGGTTTTAGAATTTACTTTAGCTTTACCTAATGCAAGTGTTATACAGGAAAACCACTTTCTTGCTAGAAATACCTATAAAAAAAGAACGAAAAATTAGATTTAGTATCCATGAACAACAAAAGTAGTATACAGCTCATCAGCTCTCGTCAGATCAGTAATGAAAAACCCTGTCAGGCTGGGTTATTTTAAGAATGTGTTGATAATTCTGGCAAAATAAAACAGGTACATTCTGACAAGATAAAACAGATACATGAAGAACAATCAAGAACGTGAAGTACATTTGAAGGGCTTAAGCAAGCAAGCAAGCACGCAACTTCCAATGACTAAAACTTTTTGGGGCACAAAATCATAAATTTAAAGGCACAGAAAGGCAGGAAACCATTAACGTGTCACTAAATAAAACTGTATTGTTTTGAACTTTTTTAAAATCAGCTTAGTAAATCGGAATATCACAAAATATAATGTGATAATGACCCACTGTGATCACTGTGTTGTGATTATTATATGCCAGGATTACATAATGTAAGACTGATGAAGTTACTAACTAAAAGGACACGTGTGTGTATGCAACTGCGACAAGTCGAACTAGAACTGATATATTGATGTAGTCGAATTGTTACGAGAATTGTGATTAAAGCAAATATCATTGGATCTATTGTAGCCTGTTTCAGGTACAACGAACCTTTAGCAGAATTGAAAGGTCGAGAAATGACACAAGTTATGCAAGCAAATCACAGTCAATAGTCAATATTGAATACCTTGAAAACGAAACTATTTTAAGCATGTTTCTACTCACAATTCAAGCAATATATAAGACGTGTTCTTCTGAGGTTGTCTGGTTCCATTTCGATTTAACAACACTCTGGTGGTTTTGATATTGATTTCACGCTGCAAGGTACAAATTGTTGGAAATATAATTGAAAATGACTTTTGTAGCAAGTTAACACAGCAAGACCCAGCTGGAATTGAAGTCAAAAGTTACCTTTCCGCGATCCATCGTACTGTTCTCATTTCTTCTGCATGTATGATTCAACTGGCTTCATGCACATCTGCAAACAGAACAATGCACTTGGTTAAACCTCGGTGTGCTCGCTATGCATTCTGAGTATCACAGGTCAAATTCGCGCGCGAAACCATAACGATCTCCAATAATAAAACCGTTTATAAGTCTCTGGCGAGGAACAAATCCGAACACAAAACTTTGCTGACCGCTTGTTGACATGGCCAAACTCACAAAAATATACTTGTTTCCTCGCTCAAGACTCTTCACGGCTTGCAAAGTTGGGCAGAGTCGTTAAGCACACACCGACGCGACATCGATGGTCACTCGTTCAAGCTTCAAGCTCGGTTCGTTGAACAAAAAGCGCCCAATTAAGTCTTCCTGAACTTAATGATGTCCCAGACACTTTGCAAACAGTGGAAACTAAATTTATTGCCGTTATTTGGCATCAAATGTCGTGATTCTACCGCACGAATCGCTCAGCTCAGTCAAACGACCTCCACACAGGACCAGAATCGTTCGGAGGGAAAGAGAGAGCATGCGCATAGATTTCAAATGTCAGCACCAGTGCTACGCGGTTTTTTATGTGGTGTCATGCAATCGTGTAACGCAAACAAACTGAAATTCATTCAGACATTTTACACAATTAAAATCAAGTAAAATCATTTTTTATTTACCTGCATACATCCTGGCTGTTTAATGAGTAATATTTTTCATCTACAAGAGAAAATTATTTTCAGTTAGTATATTTAGTATATATACACTGTAATTTTCAAGGAGTTATTTTAACTCCAAAAGTGGAGTAAAAATTTTCGGTTCAGAATAATCCCTTTTTTGGGGTCATTTTAACTCCAAATTTAACTCCGAATCTGGGGTTAAAATAACTCCAACCACTAATGGAGTTAATTTAACTCTACTATACAGTAAGGTAACTGCTTTTGGGGGGGAAATAACTCTTTTTTTGGAGTTGAAATAACTCCGAAAAAAATAAATCCAGTGCAAGGAGTTAATTTGACTTCACTTTAGGAGTTATTTTAACTCTTTGAAAAATACTGTGTGCTCTTGTTCCTCCAGTACCTCTTTGGTGAGGCAGAGGCTTACACTTGCGGATTTTGGAAACTCCACAAAAAACATTTCTTAAAGGAACTTAAACCCATCTTCCAAAACATTTCATCAAAATTCATTTCGACCTCTTCGGCTTTGGTATTATTTTCAGCAAATAGAGCCGAGTTGTTGAACTTAAAATGCTTCTTAGTCTGGCTTGGAACTTTGGCCTTCTTGATGACTTCCAAAACAGGAGGAGATTGGCCATCTGCAAAGGTGAGCATCATGAAGATGTTTTGGGAAACATCTTTGTCGAATATGGACAGGATTGCATCGAATATGTACTCCTGCGTTGGAGTAAAGGGTGCTTTTGAAGCCTGGGTAACAAAGCCAATGCCATTGAGATGGTCGATTCCTTCTGGTGGAGGGATGGAAAATAATTCCTTTATTTGTTCCGTAATCGCTTTGTCTCTCTTTAATCCTCCAGTTGCGTCAAAGCCAGGAGTGTCGATTATGGTAAATGTGTAACTAACAGCTGAATCATACATAGGATGAAACGTGTAAGCGGTGATATCCTTAGTCAGACTGTCTGCTTGTGATAGTTTATCGTCGTCTGTTATGATCTTAAAGCAGAAGTCATCGTTCCAATTTCCACGCCAATTCCAATTTCCAGATGAAAACGACGCATTAAGTTTCTGATAAAAACTTTATATCAGTAAAACCGTGCATTTATTGCATGTACATGACCAAAAAGAAACTGTCTTCATGTCAAAGAAAAGCATAAGCATAAGCACATGCAGAAGCGGAAGCAAAACAACGCTTATTTACAGTGAAAACCTGCCCGATATAGGTATAAACATAAGCGCATCGCGCAAGCACTATTATAAGAATCAATCTTATGCTTCATCCGTTCGTTTTCACTTGACGCAAATTCGTATGCTTCCGCTTATTTTTGTGTCGCTCAGTGAAAACCAGGTTTTATCGAGCAAATTCAACTGAAGAATCCTGGTCAGTTTTGTTCGAATTCAGTTTAGAATTCAAAAGCAATCACAAGCAAATGTAATTGCTTTAGTACTCACTAGTCCAATAATTTATAATCGAATTGAATCAATCGAGCGCTTTTTGTTTGCCGCGAAAGTCGAGTTGCGAGTGGTCGCCCAACGCTTCGTTGATTTCGCTGTTAAGCTATTGAGTCAAAATTCTGACTTAGCGGTTTGCTATAGTCTTCCCTCAATTATACCTTTTATAACGTTTACGAGCACCAAGTTAAGCAAAGGTTTCGAAAATAGTTAACTGAATGACAACGGCCAAGATGTTAAAGCCTATTCAAGCAAAATGTTGCATCGTGGGTATTGAAGAAAAACATGCTGAAGATTCAGTGGTTTCGTTTGGAACTTTGATTATATTGAATTTTGATCTGAAGTGCAAACCAAGAATACAAATTCAGATAATAACTTGCCACCACTCTGACCATGTTATAGTTTAGTAGCCACCATCTTGAATTTCACTCCAGCGTGATAAAATCAAACTTTTCTCCGAAGTAAGATACGACTGACGGAAGTCTATTGCAGACGTGCATTGCAAACCGCTCAGTAGAGTTAGCGTTTTGATTAAAAGAGTCGCGCAGTAGTGAAATCGGTAGTAAAGCCCGTTTTCCTTTGCACTCAGAAGATCCTAAAACGGAAGATGTGCGAGTAATAAGGCTATAAACACCTGGTAACCTCGCTCAGCTCTGAGAAAATAAATTTATAGGAACATTAGACAGTTTTAAGATATTTTATGAGAAAATTTTGTATATTCAGCAGCCAAAACAACAACAGCGAATTGGATGTTGTATTTCAGAAGACATATTAAACTTTTTGAAGTATGATATCTTTACGTTATTTTAGAATACTTTTTGTATTTTTCGATTCGTAAGTGGCGAAAACGTCCAGTCATCAACGGTAATGTAGCATACATTTACTACCACAGGCCTATTTACGGGATGGCAGCTGCCCCTGACCCAGATAAAGTACTCCGTTCAACAGCTGGTAAAGAAAATTTTCTACGCGTCGCACGACTTTTAATAAGTGGAGGCACCAGACTACTGAGGGAGATTTTTGATGTCAAATGTCCACCAAGTCAGCTTCCCACAATACTGAGCAATGCTGCTACAAAGAATCTACTCAAAGCAGCAAAACTCACCAAGCCACAAAGGGATTGCCTTTACCCATCTCCAGGGGTGTATGGCAAGTCAACCGATTTTGATATTACTCTGCTCTTTAGGTTGCTTAGGACTATATGCAACCTCACTCCTCCTACCACGGGATGGGATGCTATACCAGCAAGTACAGACCATACCTTAACTGCAGTGTACGGCCATGTGACCCAAACCATGGAGATCACAGATGACCACTTTCTGTCGCTTTGGCAAGAAATTAGTGGTGCTCTTGTTAGAATTGCGGGGCAAATCAGCCCTGAAAAGCAAAACGAATGGCAAAAGGCCATTGATGACTTTTATAAGGATCCTCTCACAGAAGAGGACGAAAGAAATGTCCAAGAACTGGAGATGTGGTATGAAAATGACAAGGAACTAAAGAAATCCATGAAAGATCTCAACACCACAATTCTGGTCGGATTTCAAGACATCAAGGATGAGCTGGGAAGGATGCATCAGTTAATGACAGACAGGCACGGTCACTTATCTGCTGACTCTCTGACAGGTGAATGTAATATGCAAACCACAAGCGTGGTTGAAAAGTCGTTTCGACTTTTTTAAAACGAACTATCGAATCTACTAAGGTATTTGCTTACTTTGCAATTAATGATGGTGGCTTGTTCTATTGAAACATATTCTGTGGTTGCTTGTGGTTTCATCTAAGAGAAGGCCAACCCCCTCCTCGCAAATTAAAGGCATATAAAAGTGGTTGCTTAATGGCAGGTTAAAGATCAGTAAAACTAGTTTTCGTTGTACCGTTTCGGTTTGTTACCAGTTGAAAAGTCAAGTTTTAACCAAGCCTTCAAATAAACTCAGCTTAGAAAAAAACACGAGATAACCTTACAGAAATTGTAACTGCACTGGTATTAAACAGGACCAGACACCACTTTGTAACGGGTTTATGTTATCTTTCGTTGTCATCATCTTAGCATGTGACGGACTTTACTTTGTAGTTTCATTTTTTAATGCATTAACAATAAATTGAAGATGACATAAGTTATACCATAGTTAATCGAGAGACTGGTTGTGAAACCTGAGAATTGTCTTTGTTCGATCTTTTTGTTATCGTTTTCGGCCTTGATCGTGCACAACACGACCAATAGACCAATAGAAATGATGCTATTAAGTTATTCAGTCATAGGGTGATCAAAACACAAAAGATGTGCACGGTCAAGTACAGTTCAACATAAATTGTAGCTCCTTTGCTATCGCCATTGAAGTCTGCAAGGTTTCATAACCAGTCCCTCGATTAACTATGGTTATACCGAAACGTGTCTTTAAACAGTTGTCTCAGGATTCTTAACCAGTTGGTATCTTTTCATTGCTAACAAGTAGTTATCAAACTTACCATCACGCATCACTGACAAACTTCTCAGGCCTCTTTTTATTTGTAACAGCTCCTTGAAATGCACATTGCTGGTCATAATTTCCATTTCCGGATTGCTCAACAGCCGTCGTGTAAAATAAATGTGAGCAGTGAAAACGATACTAGGCTAGTGATTTCAATCAGGATAGCCTCATCTGAAGGAGTCTCTGGGACTCTGGAGAAAAAAGGAAAAGCGATAATGGGGGGGTGGAGATGAGGGGAACGACGGACGACTTTTTATACTTTTTCTCTCTTTTCATTCCAATCCCGACTCTGTTTGTCTTTTTTAACAGTCTCCCGCTCTCTATTTCTATCCCATGTCTTGAATAATAACTGATCTGAAGGCTAGAAATCCGTTGCATTGGTGACATGCCACGGGTCGCATTCACGAAAATTGCATGGCCCTCATCACGGCTGCCAAGCTTCCAAAAATCGGAGCCTTTTTCAAAGTCGAACATAACTTTCAAAAACGATGACGATATTCACCAGACGTTTTTATTAAAATTCTACCTCAGAGCTGTTCAACAATTGTCTGTCATTGTCTGTCGGAGTAATAAACTGTAGTTCAGTTTCGTACTTCCGTCAAGTGCTTCACGAGGCAACGGATGCAAACAATCAGTCTTATCAGTTGAAAGTGGCGTAATTGAGAGATGGTATAGCCTTTTAATCAATTTCATTGATCTGCAAAAGGCTTTAGGCATTAATAAATTTTAAACCTCGAAAATAACAAAAGAAAAAGAGCTCAATAAGAAAGCTGATTCAATCAAACGGTAAAGAATCTACCAACCCAAACACAATTTCAAAGGAAATCGAATTTTTCTTTGCGGATCTTTACGATGAAAAGGCAGAATTTACTTTTGATCAAATGACTTGCCCCTTCTTGAACTCTGCTAAGATTCCAAAATTATCAGATGAAATGCGCGACACATGACGTACGCAGAATGTTTTAATATTCTTTCCACGTTTAAAAACAACAAAACACCAGGTAACGACGGCTTATCTGTGGAATTTTATAAGGTCTTTTGGCCCGAAATCGGGCGGAATCTTGTCGATTCCTTAAATTATTCCTATCGCCACGGTGAACATTCAACAACTCAAAAACAAGCAGTAATAACTCTTTTAGAGAAAAAAAAATCGAGACAGACGACTAATAAAGAACTGGAGACCAATTTCCTTAGTCAATGTTGATGCAAAAATTGGGTCAAAAGCGATCGCTAAACGACTTGAGAAAGTGCTTCCTCAAATTATTCATTTCGATCAAAATGCTTATGTGAAAGGGCGAACAATTTTTGACGCAGTTCGCACCATTCGTTCACAAAATAGAAAGGCCATAAAGGTATTTTGACTGCTATTGACTTTGAAAAGGCCTTCGATTCGATTAACCGGAGTTTTGTTTTTAAAACTTTAGAAGTGTTTGGTTTCGGCGCTTCCTTTATTACCTGGATTAAAACATTTTACAACGACATATCAAGTTGCGCGATTAATAACGGCTTTACTACACGTTTCTTCCAAGTTAAACGCGGAGTTCGTCAAGGGGATCCACTTTCCCCGTATCTTTTTATTATTGCTCTCGAGACTTTGGCGATATACATACGAAATAATAACCAAATACGAGGCATTAAGATCAACGGAACAGAAACGATTAAGTTGGTTAATTTCGCGGACGACATAACAACGTTCGTTAGCGATAAATCTTCTTTTTTTAATCTCATGGATAGTGTGAAACATTTTAGCAGAAACTCGGGATTGAACATGAACCGTGAAAAAAATCGAAATCCTTCCACTGGGCAAGATGGAGCTTCATCACAACGACATGGGGGTTGAAGAAATGACACAAATGACAAAGTACTGTTTATTAAAAAGAATTTTGAATCCATCGAAAAGTCTGTCAAAGAACTTCTACATGGATGGAGCTGGAGAGGACTCACGTTGATTGGCAGAATTCAAGTCATTAAATCATTTGCTATCCCAAAAATTATTTACCGCGCGACTCTTACTGCATGTGATAAAGACTCAATACAAAAACTTAATTCAATTCTGTTCTCCTTTGTATGAAAAGGTAAAGACAAAGTGAAACGAGCGGCACTGATAAACCCAATAGAAAAAGGAGGCCTGAGTATGCCTGATATTAATTCAATGATTACGACACAAAGAGCTATGTGTATTTAACTATTATAGCGCGAAAGCGTGCGTGATATCGCCTAATACTTAGCCAACGAGGCCGTAGGCCGAGTCGGCTAAAATTAGGCGATATCACGCAAGCTTGAGCGCTATAATAGTTTTATAATTCAACACATTGATAACAAAGCACAGTTTGAAGAAAAAATATCGCCGACAAGCCTTTTATTTAAAAAAAAAAAGCTTACAGATGTTTTACCGCGCGAAACTTGCAACATCACACAGTTCATGAATGAAAGTGGCGCCTTTATCAATATTGTGCAAGCTTGAACACTATAACTGTTTTATAATTCAACACATTGATAACAAATCACAGTTTCGAGAAAAAAATCATTGAGGTATACAACCTTTCATTAAGTAAAAAGGCTAACTACAATATTTTACCTCGCACCATTTCTTAAACAACAAGCAGTGAATGCCGAAACTTTTGCCAAGCTAAAATTAATTTAGTGTACACAATCAGTTGACAGTTTCTACGAGGAGCTTTCGTCTGCTCAAGAACGGGACAGAGTAGTGACTACAAGAATTAAAACACAGTAAAATGGCATAGAATGTCTTAGTCACAAGTGTTTCGGAGTATCTTAAAAAGTTCAATTCAGAATCAAAACAAATTGAACAAACACACGACTACGAACCTAAACATAGCGGCGAAAAGTCGGAAAGAACTACAGCGTGGACAGTAAGCTTACAAAAATCCACAGCTAAAGGATACAAGAAACGGTTAAAACATCGAACCTGTAGTTGATTTGGCTTTTTAGTCCCTTCCATAAGCACCAAATTTTCAAACATCGAAGTACGAGCTGAGTCGATCAATGTTGTTTACAAACTTGGAATGCTCGTTTTTAGCTCCCACAGCCGTAATGACGAGATCAGAAACTTTTCTGAGAAAACATCAAGTCTATATCATATTCCAGGGGTGATTACCAAAGGAATTTCACGAAAATTGTGCTCCTTCATTCAGTTCTTGTCGAGCGGTTAAACTTTGAACCAGTTTTCATTCAGCTACGCCAAGAAACACTGCGACCGCGACAACGCGAAAATTTTGCGCCTTTTTTGTCCAATCATGTGAACAGTATTTTTCTCTTTTCTTTTCTTTTCTTCTCTTTTTTCTTTCTTTTTCCTTTTTTAACTAATAGTTCACGCACTTTTTTGCCCCAAAACACGAAATTGCAGGCAGCAGTCATTTTCAGTTTCCTTCAAAATGCTAAATTTACCGCCATCGCTGGTTTTATGTCATGTAGACATAACGTCTATCGACAACTTTTTTACCATATTTGGGCAGTGTATCAATGTGTTGAATTATAAAAAAAGATATCTGGATCCTTACCCAGCAGGCTGGAAATTGTTTTTGGATTCGTACCTAAAAATCGTTGGAGGGAAATTTCTCTTTCACTGCAATTTTGACTACAAAAAGCTCTCGATTACTGTCCCCTATTTCTATAAGGAGTGTCTTATGTCATGGTCCTCTCTAAATGAGAATAACCCGTCCACATTTGAAGAAATTATAAATGAAGTTTTGTGGAATAACAAGAATGTTTGTATCGAAAACAAATCTGTTTTCAGCAAAAGACTAACTAAATGTGGTTTCTATAAAGTTGGCGACCTTTTCGACACTACAGGAGAGCTTGTGTTGGGAGGGGAATCGCGAAGTCTGAGTATCTCCCCTGTTGATGTCTTCCTATTATTTAGTATATATAACGCGCTTCCACTAACATGGCGCAACATCTTAAACTTAAATAAGAATTTAATATCAATTCATACGCAACAGTTGAACCCAACAACCTTTCATCTCTACATTAACAACGATGAATACAATCTGGAGAAGGTTAAATCCAAAACACTGTATCGCATTTTGGTCTCGAAAATTGCAAAAAATCCAACATCGGTCAAAAAATATGAAGAAACCTATAACACTGGTTGTTTTCAACTAAATTGGAAAGCTATATTCCTTTTACCTATTCAAATAACCTTGATCACTAAACTGCGCGAATTTCAATACAAATATTAAATAGGATCATGTCTACAAATGATATGCTTTTCAAGTTTAAAAAAGTCGAATCTCCTTTGTGCTATTGGTGCAAAACAGACATCGAAACTCTTGAACACTTTCTTTTCCAATGCCCAAGAGTTAGACTATTTTGGAATGAAGTGGAAATGATATGTAAACATAAATTAAAGCTTACCAAGCATTTAGAAATTAGATATGTTATTTTTGGAGTTGACAATCTAGAAAGTAATAGCAAATTAATTAACTATATTATCTTGGAAAGCAAATATCTCCTTCACTTCTGTAAACTTAGTAACAAGATTTTAACTCCACAATTATTACTCGAGCGAATTAAAAATACATACCAAATAGAAGCATACCACTCGAAAGCATTTCAAAACTGGTATTTACTTGTTTTATTTCTTAGTCTTCCTGTCTATCTCATAAGAGTTGCCTACAGAGGAGGCTAGTATCAGTTATACTTACTTTCTTTCGGTTGCTTTGCATTCTAAGCTGTCTCACAAAACCAATTAACAGCCTGGACTTTAATTCAGAGAACACAGGATTAAGTGTTATGGTGTTTCAGTTCTTCTTAAAGACACACATCCGAGTTTTTCAGGAATACGAGGTCAAATCATAAGCCGAAAAATCCTGGACCTTTCAGTTAACCAGCTTTGTAGGCGAGCGACCCGGTGCCAGCTGGAAACTGCTCACGTTAAAAGGAAATCCCTTAATTTATTTTCCTAAGAGGTTGAAAATCCGAGATTGTCGTTTAGTACAGAAACCACATTAAAAGTTCCATTTTGTGTAAATATATAATTTGCAAAAAGAAAAAAAAAAAACAGAACTCTATACTCGGACACAAACATTAACTCCCAAGCGCACACACAACCCATGTAGTACAGTCAAACCATCAGACTGAGAATTGGATTTCAACATTACCAAGTGCTAAAATAAATATTGTTTTATTTGTTGTGAAGGTATGCCGGACTCCAGAGAAGTTGACGCTGAACATGGAGGGCAGCATGATCAGGCGTGTGTATCGTGTGCAAGTAATATCTCGGTCGGGAATACTGCTGATTCTAATGATGAAATAAAAGTTCTATCGCATACTCGAAGTTTAGGAGACATTGTGAAAAGGGAAGAACTGAAAATCAAAGATACCAAGGATGGAACTCATTCTATCTACAAACTTCCAATGAACGAGAAACTAACTCTCTCAAGATCAATGATCTCCAGACAATCTATTGGTGAACCATGACAATTCCAAGAAAAAGTACTTCTGGTGGTTGGAGCGACTGGGGCTGGAAAGAGCACTCTGATCAATGGAATGGTGAATTACATCATGGGCGTTAAATGGGAATATGACTTCCGGTTCAAAGTAATCATAGACAACTGTCAGACGAACTACATCACTGCTTACACGATTTATCCTATCGATGGTTCACCTGTTCCTTATACATTCACCGTAATCGACACTCCCGGAGTGCAGGAGTACATATTCCATTCAATCCTGTCCATATCTCGCAAAGATGTATCCCAGAATATCTTCATGATGCTCACCTTTGCAGATGGCCAAACTCCTCCTGTTTCAGACGCTATCAAGGAAGCCAAAATTCCAAGCCAGCAAGACAAGCATTTCAAGTTCAACAACTCGGCACTTTTTGCTAAGTATAATGCTCAAGTAGGAATCAGCTCGAAAAGTTTTGGAAGATGGATATGAGTTCTTTTAAGATGTTTTTCATCGAGTTCTCTAATTCTGAATGCGTCAGCCTTCGTCTCACTAAGAAAGTACTGAAGGAGCGAGAGGAACTGCATGTGTCACTCGAAGGTCTAAAGGAACAGATTAAATTTGGTCTGGACAAAATCGAAGAGATGCGACAGGAGGAACTTGTGTTGCAACAACACGAAAAAGATATTGAAGCAAACAAGCAATTCTCGTTCGAAGTCAATGTCGCCAAACCAGTGTACGTCAACCTTGAAGGGACGGGACAACACACCACCACATGTGTGCTCTGCCATATCACTTGTCACAAGAATTGTAAAATTCCTGATGATGAGAAAAAGTTCAACTGCAGTGCTATGGGCGAGGAAGGAAAATGCAGAATATGTCCACGTAACTGCATTTGGTCAGAGCACAAGAATAGTTCCTACTTGATCGAATATAAAGTGTTTACCGAGATAGGGACGTTGGAATCTCTGAAAAAGAAATATCAAAGAGCGGTTCACGAAAAGGCCACAACTAAACAAATGATGAGTTCGTTAGCAGAATCTCTCGAGAGCGTGCACGTACAGGTTCTTACCATGATAAAACAAGCTCAGCAAAGCGTTCGCCGTTTGGACGAAAGTGCTTATTGAGTCCGAAAAAAGAACTGTCAATCCTGGATGGAAACAACGTGTAAAATACTATGAAGTGGCCATGTGTCACGCTCGGCTCCTGTCGGAAGTAAAGGATGAGCAAGAAAGTCAGAAGCTAGTGCGAAGGCTGTCCCGACAAGTTTCGGACATCAGCGAAGAAACAAGAAAAGCATTGGAAAACATGTCAATCGGTGACCAAAAAACTGATAATTGGTACTCACGATTCAAGTTCTGGTGATTTCAGTACGAAAACCGGTTAGTCTTCCCATATGACAGAAAAAAAAATTCAAACTATAACTGAACTATAAATACAATCATTATGGTATTCCGCAGCAAAAAATCTACGATTGCCTGCTCAAACTATTGTATAGTTTTTTCAAAGTTACAAACTCCTTATATTGGCTAACGTCAAATTGGAAATAAGTTGCAAATTCCGTATGGTAAAATTTTGAAAAACTAAAAGCACAATATGGAAGCAATGTTCGTTTGCATTTGAACTCTCCGACGCAGTTTTTCATCGAGAGACTCAAACACGAACATCACTCGAGACGACTCGAGTCGTTTTAACTGCTAGAGTTAAAAGTTGAGAAACTGCAAATCAGTATACTGTACATATGTATAACCGTCGTTTCTAACTTTCTCTTTGAATAGGTAGGCTTTATATATCTTGAAGAGAAATGTAGAATAGAGACAAGATGCCAAATATGTTCCATTTCCATTAGCAGGCAAGAAATATCTGTGAGATAAATAAAAGTTATAGAGCATTTTTTTGATAACAACACGCATTGTTATCAACTTTTTAGTTTTCAGTAACCTTTACCACTCAGTGTTCCATGATATGGTGCAAATCTTGCAAAGCTGCATACAGTACGTACAGAATTTGCCTGCGCTCACCGTTACTGGAGCCAGAAGCTTTGATAATGTTTCACCATCTTTTAGAGAGTCAAAAGGGCTACCAGTTAGCTACATGTTCCCGTTTCAGAGATGCTGTAATGGCCTTTAAATGTATCAGGGGCCTAGCATCTAGCCTAACCTAGCAGTTAATTTAATTCTCGGCACTAGGTACACAGTCGTAATATTTGGAACAGTAGGATGTTCGAAATACTATCATACTAAACAACTCCAGGGCATAACAGTAATGACAACATGCAATAAAAGTATGATGTTAAGTGTCAGAAGTTTATCGGTAATAGGCTATTCCGATATTTAGTGCTTTCTTTTCAGTCCTCGCTAATAAATAAATCATGAAATGTGATCTTTAATCTCTAATCTCTAAAATCATTCCTACTGGAAGGTCACGAAAATAGTTTCAGATTTAAATTTGTATTTTTTTATCTTGAAACCTAGCAGTCGATCAAAAACAGCAGTGTTTTGAGGTAAAAATTAAAACAATGCGCTTTAAAAAGTTGGACCCTCGGTGTAATTTTTTCCCAGAATTAAATTCATAAACATCAAGTACATGCATGTATTTTAGAAATCTGAACAAAATTAGTACAATTAGAATGTATAATTTTTCAAACAGTGAACTGTACAAAAGGTAAAAGTATTTGGGTTACTTAACGTGTCTCTAGACCGGGTAGGCATGATACAATTCACACCTAAATACTGAGGTTTTATAATCTTTGGATTTTTGGTAATCTTCCAGTGACTCATATTTGTCAACAATCGTAAAGTAAATATTTATAACTCAATGCTAAGCAACACCATCACGCTGAAGCAATAACTAAAACGATCGACTTTTGTGGTAACATTTCTGCGAAAGCTAACGCAAACAAACTTTATTAATCATATAATCATGCTTTTCTGTACAGTTATCTGAGATAGAATTCTAAGAAATTCTTGGTAAGAGCAACATAATTGCTAAAACCTTTGTTACGCTAATGATGTATCTAATTCTTAGAAAATATCGGCAAAGTTGTAAATTTTTAAAACATATTGTTCGCCCTGTTGATTTTATCCTTTTGAATTTAATTGGAATGTCTTTCACATGTGACATGATCCTGGCAGCATATCCAATCAGATTTCAGAGTGGTTCAATGCATTCGATAAAAGGAAGTTTCCTCTAAGTTCACACCCTACTTGGTCTCGCTATTCCGAAAGAAGACACCTTTCTCTTTGTGATCTCACCTCTTTAGGTAGAGTATTAATATGATGATTTTAGATATCAGATTAGATCAATACCATCACGTAATGTGATGCTTGTAACCAGCTAATTTCTAGGGAACTCTATTATTATTTAATTCGCTAGATGTGCGCTCGTTTACTCAAATTTGTAAGAAACGAGTAACTTCGCAGCCTTCATCATAGCGAACACATATTTTTTGTGTTTTAGCTTTTTTACATCTGATTCTTGAAAAATATAAGCGTCACATTTCCAGAAAACAGATTTATCGGGAGGTTCTTGAACATGGATCGAAATGAAGTTATTTGAACTTAAGACAGCTTCACCGACAGACACCCACAAAATACACCTGCTATCCGTTTATTAGATAAATGGTTTTGCCGTCTTCAAAACATGTACAGAAATTAATTTAAACTTAAGCTATGAAAAAGAAGAAATAAATATTTATAACTCAATGCTTAGCAACTGACCTTCATCACGCTGATGAAGTAAATAAGTAAAACTTTTGTGTGCAAACGTTTCTACAAAGGTTGTCCAAAAAGAGCTTTATTTATTATATAATGTTTTTTCTGTACAGTTATTGAGGATATAATTTTCAGAAAATCACCTTTGGAACGGAACGCTAATGATTTCTCTAATTCTTGGAAATTTACGCATGCAAAGTTGTAAAAACATCTTGTTCCCTCAGTTGATCTTGAAAAGAAATATCAATGTCTTTCGCAGGTGACTAGATCCTGGCACTGCATTCGATAAAAGAAAGTTTCATCGCTGAGTGCAAGCCCCACTTGGTCTCGCTATTTCGAAAGAAAACGACTTTCTCTTTGTTATATCACCTCTTCAGGTAAGGCATTTTTGTGATGATTTAAGATATCAGATTAGATGGAAACAATCACGTAATTAGATGCCTTCATTCAGCTGTTTTTTAGGCAACTCTATCATTATTTTCTTCGCTAGATGTGCGCTCTGTATTCCTCGAATTGGCAAGAAACGAATGAATTTGCAGCCATCATAGCAAAAACGTTCCTTGTGTTTTAGCTTGTTAGATATATGATTCTTGATAAATATAAGCATCTCATTGCCAGAAAATGTGCGTGGATCGAAATGAAGTTACTTTGAACTTGAAAGACAGCTTCACTGACACACTTACAAAATAAACTTGCTAACCGTATTGCTAGATAGGGTTTTGCCATCTTCGAAACATGTACAGAAATTTGCAAACAAAAGCTATGAAAGAGGAAGGAAAAAATTGAGACAGATGAGCAGATAACATTAAACTTGAGGATAAGTTTGGATTTTATCAGCGATAGTTGTAAGGTTATTATCCGTCGATATATATTGAATTTAGTAATATCAAACCTTTGAACCGTTGATCTTCCAAGCAAACATTTAATGACATTTTTTGCTCAGTTCCTAGCGATATACTTTGTCAGAGCTGGCGAAGTCGCATTCTTGAAAAAAAAAACACCAAAAAAGTGCAAACTAAAAAGGAAAGAAGAATACGGAAATTGAGATAGATGGATAAGTTGAGCCAAAGATTAAAAAGGCAGATTAGTTTGGATTTTATCAGCGATAGCTGTTATACTCAATCGATATGTTTTGAATCCACTCCTTCGTTAACAATATAAGGTTAATAACTTTAAACCGTTTTTTCGTTTTAGTGACAAAGTCAATAAACCAAACTTGAAGAAGCTATCAACTCATTAAATCACATTTTTGTACAATTGCACGGTTGCTCGGCCAATTTTTAGCGATATGGAATGTTACGAAATCGCACCGTTAAACGTCTTTGTTAAGATAGTTGTCGGATAGTCTTGGAAAAGGTTGGTTGGATAATCTGAGAAACGTATACAGGAGTATCGCGGTTTGTTCGTTGATGAGAATTTCTTTAAAGCAGCAGTTTATAGCGTTTTCTTTTTGCACAGTTCTCCTTTAGCATTTAATTTGTTTTAGATATGCAACTAAGACCTAGAAACTCAAACTTTTGAAAGCTTTGGAATTTAGACTTCCTCCGAGTGACTCCTGTTTGCCAACGATCGTAAAGTGAATATTGATAACTCAATGCTAAGCAACTGACCGTCGTCGTGCTGAAGCAGTAAATAAAACGTTCGACTTTTGTGGTAACATTTCTGCGAAAGCTAACGCAAACAAACTTTATTAATGTCTGTACAGTTATCTGAGAGAGAATTCTAAGAAATTCTTGGTAAGAGCAACATAATTGCTAAAACCTTTGTTACGCTAATGATGTATCTAATTCTTAGAAAATATCGGCAAAGTTGTAAATTTTTAAAACATATTGTTCGCCCTGTTGATTTTATCCTTTTGAATTTAATTGGAATGTCTTTCACATGTGACAAGATCCTGGCAGCATATCCAATCAGATTTCAGAGTGGTTCAATGCATTCGATAAAAGGAAGTTTCCTCTAAGTTCACACCCTACTTGGTCTCGCTATTCCGAAAGAAGACGCCTTTCTCTTTGTGATCTCACCTCTTTAGGTAGAGTATTAATATGATGATTTTAGATATCAGATTAGATCAATACCATCACGTAATGTGATGCTTGTAACCAGCTAATTTCTAGGGAACTCTATTATTATTTAATTCGCTAGATGTGCGCTCGTTTACTCAAATTTGTAAGAAACGAGTAACTTCGCAGCCTTCATCATAGCGAACACATATTTTTTGTGTTTTAGCTTTTTTACATCTGATTCTTGAAAAATATAAGCGTCACATTTCCAGAAAACAGATTTATCGGGAGGTTCTTGAACATGGATCGAAATGAAGTTATTTGAACTTAAGACAGCTTCACAGACAGACACCCACAAAATACACCTGCTATCCGTTTATTAGATATGGTTTTGCCGTCTTCAAAACATGTACAGAAATTAATTTAAACTTAAGCTATGAAAAAGAAGAAATAAATATTT
Source organism: Cladopsammia gracilis (assembly GCA_022457155.1). Lineage (NCBI taxonomy): Eukaryota > Metazoa > Cnidaria > Anthozoa > Scleractinia > Dendrophylliidae > Cladopsammia > Cladopsammia gracilis. The sequence goes on along the minus strand of JAJGOT010000050.1, from coordinate 1,502,605 downwards.
ATAACTCAATGCTTAGCAACTGACCTTCATCACGCTGATGAAATAAATAAGTAAAACTTTTGTGTGCAAACGTTTCTACAAAGGTTGTCCAAAAAGAGCTTTATTTATTATATAATGTTTTTTTTCTGTACAGTTATTGAGGATATAATTTTCAGAAAATCACCTTTGGAACGGAACGCTAATGATTTCTCTAATTCTTGGAAATTTACGCATGCAAAGTTGTAAAAACATCTTGTTCCCTCTGTTGATTTTGAAAAGAAATATCAATGTCTTTCGCAGGTGACTAGATCCTGGCACTGCATTCGATAAAAGAAAGTTTCATCGCTGAGTGCAAGCCCCACTTGGTCTCGCTATTTCGAAAGAAAACGACTTTCTCTTTGTTATATCACCTCTTCAGGTAAGGCATTTTTGTGATGGTTTAAGATATCAGATTAGATGGAAACAATCACGTAATTAGATGCCTTCATTCAGCTGTTTTTTAGGCAACTCTATCATTATTTTCTTCGCTAGATGTGCGCTCTGTATTCCTCGAATTGGCAAGAAACGAATGAATTTGCAGCCATCATAGCAAAAACGTTCCTTGTGTTTTAGCTTGTTAGATATATGATTCTTGATAAATATAAGCATCTCATTGCCAGAAAATGTGCGTGGATCGAAATGAAGTTACTTTGAACTTGAAAGACAGCTTCACTGACACACCCACAAAATAAACTTGCTAACCGTATTGCTAGATAGGGTTTTGCCATCTTCGAAACTTGTACAGAAATTTGCAAACAAAAGCTATGAAAGAGGAAGGAAAAAATTGAGATAGATGAGCAGATAACATTAAACTTGAGGATAAGTTTGGATTTTATCAGCGATAGTTGTAAGGTTATTATCCGTCGATATATTTTGAATTTAGTAATATCAAACCTTTGAACCGTTGATCTTCCAAGCAAACATTTAATGACATTTTTTGCTCAGTTCCTAGCGATATACTTTGTCAGAGCTGGCGAAGTCGCATTCTTGAAAAAAAAAACACCAAAAAAGTGCAAACTAAAAAGGAAAGAAGAATACGGAAATTGAGATAGATGGATAAGTTGAGCCAAAGATTAAAAAGGCAGATTAGTTTGGATTTTATCAGCGATAACTGTTATACTCAATCGATATGTTTTGAATCTACTCCTTCGTTAACAATATAAGGTTAATAACTTTAAACCGTTTTTTCGTTTTAGTGACAAAGTCAATAAACCAAACTTGAAGAAGCTATCAACTCATTAAATCACATTTTTGTACAATTGCACGGTTGCTCGGCCAATTCCTAGCGATATGGAATGTTACGAAATCGCACCGTTAAACGTCTTTGTTAAGATAGTTGTCGGATAGTCTTGGAAAAGGTTGGTTGGATGATCTGAGAAACGTATACAGGAGTATCGCGGTTTGTTCGTTGATGAGAATTTCTTTAAAGCAGCAGTTTATAGCGTTTTCTTTTTGCACAGTTCTCCTTTAGCATTTAATTTGTTTTAGATATGCAACTAAGACCTAGAAACTCAAACTTTTGAAAGCTTTGGAATTTAGACTTCCTCGAGTGACTCCTGTTTGCCAACGATCGTAAAGTGAATATTGATAACTCAATGCGAAGCAACTGACCGTCGTCGTGCTGAAGCAGTAAATAGGGAGCTTACGAATCGACGACTTTCGCACGACGACGCCGTTGGATTGCGTGACATGCCTACTGCGCATGATTTTGTGGGAAGTTGCCGGCGTCGAGCCAAAGTCGACGACGTTGTTTTGAGCAAATTGACGGCGTCGCCAAAACAGCAGAACGTGAGGTCAGTTTTCGAAGTTTTCTCTCGTTAATTCAGGGGATTCTGCCAGATAATTCAAGAATCACATCAGGGAGATGTTCTTGACATAAATGTTTCTGACTTTTTGTCTGTTTTCATTCAAGTAACGCCCCAAAATATCAAGTAGAAATATGGCAAGTGAAACAAGTGGAACGCCAAGTGACACGAAAAGGTCAGGATGAGATTGCTGAATGAAAATTCGTTTTATAATACTGATGTTAACCACACCTTATTGAAGGATAAGACATTTGCTTTTGTTTAACAAATTTTTAAAGAAATTAAAAGGGGTGTATATTTTATAGTCGGGTCTATAGTTAAAAATTAATAGGAAAATATTTTACTGGAAGCCGGGGCTGGAAGCAATACACGCTGCTAGATTTCAAAAAGTTAAGCTTGTAATTCGATGAGGTTTTTTATTCTTATCCTGAATCGTCTTTTAGCCAGCCTGAAGTTGTAGAAACACAAATTTGTCTCGGGTTTTCCGCTATGCGAGCGAGCAGATTGATTTATAGGGACATCAGTTACATAGGCTTGTAAATGCGTAAATGTCGGGAAATTTTCGTTTTCTAAGCTTTGTCTATTTTTGGTCGCTTCGGCTGATAGGATAAGTCTGCCGTAGATATTTCGCATTTTAAACAATTCACTTGTCCAGCTGTCCAAGAGGTCCAACACCGCCCAACGATTTGTGCGCGCCCACCAACGTCGTCGTCTTCATTGGGAATATCGTAAATTAAAATTTCTGCAGGACGACGACGCGGGACTATGACCTGACCCAACGGCGTCGTCGTGCAAAAGTTGTCGATTCGTAAGCTCCCTAATAAAACGTTCGACTTTTGTGGTAACATTTCTGCGAAAGCTAACGCAAACAAACTTTATTAATGTCTGTACAGTTATCTGAGAGAAAATTCTAAGAAATTCTTGGTAAGAGCAACATAATTGCTAAAACCTTTGTTACGCTAATGATGTATCTAATTCTTAGAAAATATCGGCAAAGTTGTAAATTTTTAAAACATATTGTTCGCCCTGTTGATTTTATCCTTTTGAATTTAATTGGAATGTCTTTCACATGTGACATGATCCTGGCAGCATATCCAATCAGATTTCAGAGTGGTTCAATGCATTCGATAAAAGGAAGTTTCCTCTAAGTTCACACCCTACTTGGTCTCGCTATTCCGAAAGAAGACGCCTTTCTCTTTGTGATCTCACCTCTTTAGGTAGAGTATTAATATGATGATTTTAGATATCAGATTAGATCAATACCATCACGTAATGTGATGCTTGTAACCAGCTAATTTCTAGGGAACTCTATTATTATTTAATTCGCTAGATGTGCGCTCGTTTACTCAAATTTGTAAGAAACGAGTAACTTCGCAGCCTTCATCATAGCGAACACATATTTTTTGTGTTTTAGCTTTTTTACATCTGATTCTTGAAAAATATAAGCGTCACATTTCCAGAAAACAGATTTATCGGGAGGTTCTTGAACATGGATCGAAATGAAGTTATTTGAACTTAAGACAGCTTCACCGACAGACACCCACAAAATACACCTGCTATCCGTTTATTAGATATGGTTTTGCCGTCTTCAAAACATGTACAGAAATTAATTTAAACTTAAGCTATGAAAAAGAAGAAATAAATATTTATAACTCAATGCTTAGCAACTGACCTTCATCACGCTGATGAAATAAATAAGTAAAACTTTTGTGTGCAAACGTTTCTACAAAGGTTGTCCAAAAAGAGCTTTATTTATTATATAATGTTTTTTTTCTGTACAGTTATTGAGGATATAATTTTCAGAAAATCACCTTTGGAACGGAACGCTAATGATTTCTCTAATTCTTGGAAATTTACGCATGCAAAGTTGTAAAAACATCTTGTTCCCTCTGTTGATTTTGAAAAGAAATATCAATGTCTTTCGCAGGTGACTAGATCCTGGCACTGCATTCGATAAAAGAAAGTTTCATCGCTGAGTGCAAGCCCCACTTGGTCTCGCTATTTCGAAAGAAAACGACTTTCTCTTTGTTATATCACCTCTTCAGGTAAGGCATTTTTGTGATGATTTAAGATATCAGATTAGATGGAAACAATCACGTAATTAGATGCCTTCATTCAGCTGTTTTTTAGGCAACTCTATCATTATTTTCTTCGCTAGATGTGCGCTCTGTATTCCTCGAATTGGCAAGAAACGAATGAATTTGCAGCCATCATAGCAAAAACGTTCCTTGTGTTTTAGCTTGTTAGATATATGATTCTTGATAAATATAAGCATATCATTGCCAGAAAATGTGCGTGGATCGAAATGAAGTTACTTTGAACTTGAAAGACAGCTTCACTGACACACCCACAAAATAAACTTGCTAACCGTATTGCTAGATAGGGTTTTGCCATCTTCGAAACTTGTACAGAAATTTGCAAACAAAAGCTATGAAAGAGGAAGGAAAAAATTGAGATAGATGAGCAGATAACATTAAACTTGAGGATAAGTTTGGATTTTATCAGCGATAGTTGTAAGGTTATTATCCGTCGATATATTTTGAATTTAGTAATATCAAACCTTTGAACCGTTGATCTTCCAAGCAAACATTTAATGACATTTTTTGCTCAGTTCCTAGCGATATACTTTGTCAGAGCTGGCGAAGTCGCATTCTTGAAAAAAAAAAACACCAAAAAAGTGCAAACTAAAAAGGAAAGAAGAATACGGAAATTGAGATAGATGGATAAGTTGAGCCAAAGATTAAAAAGGCAGATTAGTTTGGATTTTATCAGCGATAGCTGTTATACTCAATCGATATGTTTTGAATCTACTCCTTCGTTAACAATATAAGGTTAATAACTTTAAACCGTTTTTTCGTTTTAGTGACAAAGTCAATAAACCAAACTTGAAGAAGCTATCAACTCATTAAATCACATTTTTGTACAATTGCACGGTTGCTCGGCCAATTCCTAGCGATATGGAATGTTACGAAATCGCACCGTTAAACGTCTTTGTTAAGATAGTTGTCGGATAGTCTTGGAAAAGGTTGGTTGGATGATCTGAGAAACGTATACAGAGTGGTGTATAATAGATTATTCACGGACAAAACATCTTTTTTCACGTTCTCCCAAACACAACCCATCATATTAAGCAATAAGCTAAATGGCAGGTAATGAAAACTTGAAATAAAATTCATAGCTTATGCTTAAACTGGGGGTGAATTTGGTTCGTTGATTTATTATTATTCAAATGCCAATGCGAATTCAAATTCAAATGTCAATTCATAGCTTTTGCGAAACATGGGGGTGAATTTGGTTCGTTGATGATAACTAAATCAATTGCCAACAACGGTAGAATTCCGTGATTTATTTCTCAAAATGGTTTTGTGATTTTTAGCTTATTGCTTGATATGATGGGTTGTGTTTGGGAGAGCGTGAAAAATGATGTTTTGTCCGTGAATAATCTATTATACACTACCGCTGAAATTAGCGTTAGATTTTAGCACAAGACTTTAAGCGACTTACCTGTTAATTTGAAGCGGTTTCACTGAGTCGTTTCATTTCGTTCTGGGTTCGCTTTCTGTGAGTTTACGCGAAAATTTCACGGGGCTTTGGGTTTTTGTTTTCGCGTAGAATTCTGCCGAGGAAGGGTGAACGCAAAGAGTGAAATTCACAGAAACAAAATAAAGCTAAACACCTGCTTGCACCTGCCACCTGCTTGCATAAAATTAAGTTTGAAAACTGGTTCAGACGCTTCTTTCATCTTGATTTCAGTGATTATTCACTTTGTTGCTTTGTTTTTCATGTGGTTGCGAGTGGAAAATATATCATTCACTAAATCAAATGATAACATGCAAATCTTGTTTTTTGCTTGAAAAAGGTTTTTTCCCTTCCTCAATGGAAACAAAAGAGAACATTGGCAAGTGGATTTTGCATCATCCACCATTTGATTGGATGAGGGAAATCACGGCTGTCTCATGCCCTTGAAACGCAATATGACTAATTTTCCTCGGGGAACCCCTATTGTAACATCATCGACTTCCTGTGTTTCCGAGAAAGTCACGCAAAGGATTCTATTATGTGGAATCACGCAATGAAATAAACGCACTTTGTTTTTAAAAACCTTTAGGGAACTGGGTGGGAGAGGTGACATAAATTTAAAAAATATTTTATGTTTTCCTTAAAAATGGAACGCATGAAAGTTGAGGAACTAAGACAAATTGCCAAGGAAAGAAATATCCCCGGCCGCTTTCGCGCTAGGAGAAAGGCCGATTTAATACGTTTAATTACTACATCTTCTTCCGCCAATATTGATTCACCCACGCCGCCAGAAACTCAACCACCTCCACGGCCTCCTCCTCCGCAGCCTGGTATATTAGAAATAATTTCCAATACTTTCCTGTCATGGTGGAATTGGTTAAAAGCCGCGCCACAAACTCTGGCGAAAAAGGCTTCAAATATGATCACGGATTTTCAACGCAAAGTTGCTAGTTTATATAAACAAATAGGAGTTCACGAAAGCACTTCGGCGTTGAATAAGTTTGCCCGCCAATTCATCTTTGACGGCGTGAAAGGAACTTCTCCAAGAGATTATTTGCAGCAAGTTTCTGATAAACTTCTGACTATTCTCAAGGCTAATCGAGGCACTAAAATTAAACTGATTCTATCCTGTCGAATGAAACGCCAGAATTTACAAACTGGGGAAATAAAGGAGATCGATGCCTCATTCCATTCGGAAATAGAAATGAATCTCGCAACGACTGATTTCATCGCTCTTTTAAATGATATGATAGCAGTCATCCTTGAACACATTGCCACTTTCCAAATGAGTGGCTCGAATTGGCAATTTGTTTGCGTAAATCATTTGGAATTACATTTGGTTGAATTCAAACCTCTCGGTGGGAGCAATCACATTTCTCTTCCGCCATTCCTTGCTAAGAAGAAAGCGCTCACTAATATGCGAAATACTGATAATCAATGTTTTAAATGGGCAGTAACAAGGGCACTTAATCCATGTGAAATTCATCCTGAAAGAGTCACAGGAAAATTAAAAGCCCAAGCCGATGATTTAAATTGGGATAAAATTTCATTTCCAACACCCCTGAAGGAAATAGATCATTTTGAAAGAAATAACCCAAACATTGCCGTTAATGTTCTCGGGTATGAATCATGGATTCATCCCCTGAGAATTTCAGAACATAAAAAACGTCAACGTCATATAACCCTGCTGCTTTTTGAGAAAGATGAAATTCAACATTATGCTGTTGTTAATAGTTTAAGCCGTCTTCTCTCAGCTCAAGTTAATCATCACGTCGGTCGTAAACATTTTTGCCTTCACTGTCTCAATCATTTTTATGACGAAGCACATTTAGCTAAGCATGAAGAACTGTGTTGCAGAACTGAAGCGATAAAAGTCGAAATGCCCGCAAAGGGTGAGATTTTGCAATTTAAAAATCACATAGGTCTATCAAAGTTCCATTTGTGATTTACGCTGATTTTGAAGCATGCACTGAACCGATCAGTGGTTGTTCCCCAGGGAGCCATCACAGTTTCACAAATAAATTTCAAAAACACACGCCATGTGGCTTTTGTTTCAAAGTTGTTAGTATGGATGGGGTTGATTTGAATTTCCCTCCAGTGCTCTTTCGGGCAAAAACAGCGGATGATGACGTTGCACAAATATTTGTGGAGAAGTTAATGAGAACAATTAAACGTATTCACAAGAAATTTGACTTCAGAAAGAAGATAATTTTTACTGAGGAAGATAAGAAAGAATATGAAGCAACCACAGTTTGTTGGATATGCCAGGGAGAATTTGGCGAAGAATCTGATAAAAAGAAGGTGCGGGATCATTGTCACTTCACAGGAAATTACCGTGGCGCAGCCCATAATAGTTGCAATCTACAGTTCCGGAAACCAAAGTTCACCCCAGTTATTTTTTATAATCTTGCGGGAAATGATTCTAATCTCTTCATTAAAAAACTTGGCAAAATACCTGGAAATATTAAATGCATCCCCAACAATGAGGAAAAATATATATCCTTCTCAAAGTCGATCAAGATTGGAGAATATATTAACAAAAAGGGTAAAACGGTCAACATCACTCATGAAGTGAGATTCATCGATTCTAAGAAATTCATGAACTTTTCCCTGGAGAGTCTGATAAATAATTTGAAAAAGTTAAGCATGGATAAACTGAAACAAACAATCAAAGAATTTAAAGATAAAGCTGAATTCATCGATTCTAAGAAATTCATGGGCTCTTTCCTGGAGAGCCTGATAAATAATTTGAAAAAGTTAAGCATGGATAAACTGAAACAAACAAACAAAGAATTTGGAGACAAAGCTGAGCTTCTTTCCAGAAAAGAAGTCTATCCCTATGATTTTATGGATTCCATTGAGAAATTCAAGGAAACACAATTGTCGCCAAAGGAGGCATTCTATTCTCAAATTAATGAATCGGGAATATCCGATGACGACTATCAACACGCCCAAAATGTTTGGGATAAAATGAATATAAACAACTTAGGAGAATATCACGATCTCTATTTGAAAACGGATGTGATGCTCCTTGCAGATGTTTTCGAAGAATTCAGAAATGTCTGCCTGAAGCATTATCAACTGGATCCAGCATGGTATCTGACCGCCCCTGGTTTGTCATTCGACGCGGGTCTGAAAAAATCAGGGGGAAAGCTTGAATTGTTGAATGATCCAGATATTCTCCTGTTCTTCGAGAAGGGAATCCGTGGCGGCATTTCAATGATCTGAAATCGTCACGGCAAAGCTAACAATCCATATATGGGAGATAAATAGGATCCAATACAACCATCGAAATATATTCTCTATCTCGATGCTAACTCCCTATATTCTTGGGCAATGACCCAACCACTTCCAACTGGAAACTTTCGCTGGATGAAAAACTTTAAGAGATGGCGCCGAATTCCCTGTGTGCTTGAAGTGGATTTGGTTTATCTAAAAAAACTTCATGATGCGCATAATGATTATCCCTTTGCCCCTGAGAGAGTGATCTGCAAGAACAATGTTGAGAAATTAATCCCCAATCTGCGAGATACGAAACGCATCATCATGCATCACGGAGCACTGAAACAAGCTCTGAAACATGGATTGAAACTCACTAAGATTCACAGGGGAATATCATTCACTGAAGAACCTTGGCTGAAATCATATATTGAACTCAACATCCAGCTTCGTCAAGCAGCGAAGAATGATTTCGAGAAAGAGTTTTTCAAGCTCATGAATAACATAATATTCGGCAAAACAATGGAAAATATCCGCAAGCGAGTTGATATTAGACTTGTCAATGATCGAAAGATTGCGACAAAGCTTGCGGCTAAACCCACCTATCAACATAGCACAATCTTTGACGAGAATCTCATCGCTGTTCATATGAAGCGGAAGAAAATGACATTCGACAAACCAATTTTCTGTGGAATGTCAATTCTTGAAATATCAAAGGAACTGATGTTCAGATTTCACTATGAATATATGAAACCCAAATACGGGGAGAAAGCCAAGCTTTTGTTCACAGACACTGATTCTTTGTGCTATGTAATCGAAACAGCAGACGTCTATCAGGATTTGAAGCCAGATGTTAAGGTAATGTTTGACACTTCCAATTATCTCCCGAGACATACCTCAGGAATGCCAATCGTGAGCAAAAAAGTGAACGGCCTCATGAAAGATGTAGCTGGGGGGAAAAGAATTGAAGAATTTGTTGGATTACGCCCTAAATTATACAGCTATAAATTATTTGTAACTGATGGAGGAAACAAGGAATGCAAGGGAGTGAAAAAACAAACAATAGAGAAACATATCACCCATGAGGACTTCAAAGAATGCCTTTTCAGCGGGGAAAGCCAAATGAGAACCATGAATCTCATCCGCAGCCATCACCTCGAGATGTTCTCAGAAACAGTTAATAAAACTGCTCTCTCTGCGGATGACGACAAGCGATTTATCCTTCCAGATAAGATTAGCACTCTTGCTTGGGGTCATTGGAGAATTGAAGAAGAAGAAAAAAAAAGCTAAATAAAAAAAAATGATTGACAAAGAAAAACTTTTCACAATCGGAGACAAAGATTTCTTTTCCGTGGAGGAAACGGGAATCCCACTCAAGGAAATGAAAAATTATGCAATTTGGATTCATCCCAAATTCAAAGAAGCATGTGGTTTGACGGATGAAGACATCGCATGGTATAAAGGGGTTGAAAATGAAAGAAACTTTCAAAAAGCGGTTGACATGGCAACTGGTTTCCTCCCAGTCCGAACGGAAGAGGATCGCAAGTTCATGGAGAAATGGATTTTTGCGTTTTAATTCATTTTTTTTGTCTCACCCAAGAAAATGAACCCCGCGAAAATATCTATCCCCAACTGCTCTCTCGACAACCCCGTGAAAAAATCTTCTGGCAAAATCTCTTTCTGTCTCCTCCCATGCCTTCACAATGACAAACGGCTCCAAGTGAAACTCCAAACCAAATTCAAGATTTTCGCTCATCAAGGTGAATTGTTTTCTCTGGGAATCACTCTTCCAGAAGAAAACATTACATTCTTCAAAGATCTGGAAAAGCATCTCAACTCTGCTGCGATGAAAAAGAAGCAGGCAATCAAAGAGATTGGTTCGTCTTTTGCCCGATTTCAGGAGGGGGATTTCGTTCTCGTAAAAATCGACAAATCCGAGCAGGAAAAGATTTATGCAAAAATTTATCCCTCCAAACTCCCAAAAACGGATTTCTCTTGTCGATTTTGGGAGTTGTGTGATGATGGGAAGAAAAAACCCATCCTGAAGCAAAAAGAGCTCATTGCATGCCTCTCCGCGGGCAAGTTGCCTTTTCCATCAAACATCTTTTCTGCGGAAATGTGAAAGCGATCACATGCATTGTGGACGAAGTTTTGGTGGAAGAAATGGTCCAGGCTGCCTCGGCATTCGATGAGTTTGAAGACAGGAATGAGGATGAAGATTGAGGGGTGACAAATCTTTTGTCACCCATTGAAAATTCTGTTTAAAATTTACTTTGTTGAAATCAGATTTTCCATTTGTGCCCAAAATCAGGGAAACAAAATTGTCAATGGCATCTGTTGTCAATCAGATTTTCCCCAGATTTCAGCGGAATATTTTTTCCCCAGAATTTCACAGATTTTGATAAATCTTTTTGTCAAAAAAGTTGACAAAAAGTGACACCCACTAAAATGTGGTTGCTAGTTTCTTTTGGAAGAATTGTTGGAGAACCCGCCAAATCAGAAGCTGAGATTGCCAAAAGACTTGGCTTCTCCAGACAATATCTGAATAGACAACTTAAGAAAGGAAAAAATAGTTTCAAGCTCCAGGGAATGCCAGTTATGGTCGTGCGACGAATGGAATTCACCGCAGCGGGAAAAGAATTTGAAACCAAAAATCAGATGGCTGATGCGCTTGGAGTTCCTCGGGCCGCTGTCACGCGCGCTCTCAAAAATTCCACAACTGGCGTCGTTCGAACAAAAACGGGAAAAGAAGTGATGGTTGCACAGATTGAAGGTTCAATCGTCACTGCTTCCCCCAGACCTCTTCCTGCAATCCGCGTCATTTCAGAACTTGGTGGACCTCAAGAATTTTCTTTCATGGCCGCGGCAGCGCGAGAATTGAGGATTGACCCAAAAACCATTCCCAATGCCCTCCGAAGCGGAAGAGATTCATTCACCAGAAAATTCGATGGGACGCAATTCAAACTTGAGATTCCTGGGGAAAAAATCACACCTCAGAAACAGTTCAATCAAGAACTGACAAAATTGAATAATGCGTTTTTGGCGGCAGTGGCGGAAGACAATCAGGAAAAAGTGGAAGAGATTGTGGAGCAAATCGAGGAACTCAAAGTTTTCCCCAGAGCCCAACCTGCTCGATTCGGAAAACCAAAAGACGCGATGGAAGATTATATGAACGAAACGCGAGCTTTTGACCGCGAAGAACATGTCATTGAAGATGAGCAAAAAATGGCGGCTTGGCGGAGGAAAATGCGGATGAACTCCCTTCTGAGGAAGAGGAGGAGGCACTTCCCCAGGGTGAAAGAAATCCATTCGGCTTCTATTTTGGGGTATACTCCCACAAAGACGCGCCGATGAGCGCGGAAAATGATTTTTTAAAGAATAAGCATCTCATCATTCCAAGGGGGTATCGGGCAAAAGGATGTGGTGAAGAAGCAAGCGTTGCGCGAGTCTTGGTGGCCGACGAGAAGTTCAAATCTGTGATCTGTGAGGTAACAGAGTATTGGGAATTGGAGCACGTATTTCCCTGCCCTGCTCCAACGCAAGAAGTCTGGGAAAGCGACCCTCACTTGGGGGTCCTTCCCATGAAAGTTAAGGAGCTTGACGGAGGATGGTGTTGGCGAGTAAAATTAATCAAGGATGAATGATTTTTCATTTCCCAGAAATGAAAAACTGCTCACTCCCAGCTCGCAACGGCTCCCTTCGGTCGCTTCGCTCACTCAAATCGACTTTCCCATTCCTTCTCAAACTTCTCCAAATCCAACCCCAAATCAATAACAATACCATCAATCGCTTCCATTGAAAACAAAAATTCAGCTCGATCAATATTTCCTCCCCGCAAAGCGAAGCGCAAATCACTCAATGTTTTTTCATAGGTGGTGAAAGCAAATTTCGCCATCTCAATTTTGCTTTTCAGGTTCTTCATTTCATTGAAGGTTTTGACGACCAACCCCAATCCTGAAATCCCTCCCAACACGATTGGGTTGTGAGTTGCTCCCCCAGCAATCGTCCCGATTGCAACCAAACCGGAAGAGGTCAAATTCATGAGCAGATTCATTTTCTTGAATCGACCATGCGCTCGTTTCAGGCACCAGAATCTTTTGTGATAAAATCGAAAAAGTTTTTTGATCTCTTCCAGTTCTTCTTCCCAAATTGCGGGGTCGATGTGATTGAAAACAAAGATGCTTTGTTTTCTCATTTTTTCAGGGAGAAATCATTTTTCAATCAGAATTGTCGCTTTTGCTCTTTGAATGGTATTTCCATCCGAGAGAGCCAGAAAGAAAGCTTCTTCCTTCCCAACATTTTGATTGAAGGTGAACTGCAGTGAACCAAATGAATTGGTGGAAGGTCTGACTGCGTTCCGAGTGATGCGATCTCCTTGAACAACACTTGTCATGATGATGGTTGATCCACTCACTGGGTTGGGACCACGCTGAAGAATGAAAACCGTGACATTCAAAATCCGGAAGTCAGATCCAAATTGTTGCCAATAATTTGTTTCATCTTCCTCTTCATTTGGGAAGATCAAACAATCATTGTGTTTTCCTTTCTCAAATCTTGCAAAAATGAAGTGTTTTGAAGGGCGAAGCGGCAAATTCAACACTGCGTGGCCATTCAAATCCAAGTCAGTCTCCATGACCATCGCTCCGCTTTCAAAAACGAAAGGGGAATCGAAGACGCTGCTTTCAACATCAGGTTGTGAACCAGCAACGCCATATATGATCAGATTTGCATCTCCTTTTTCAGCTGACTCGGCAGTTCCTCGCCACTTCAGATCCAGATAAATGAATTCAGGTTTGGAGATATGCCATTTATGCATGTGGATAATGGATCTAGCATAATTCGAAAACTTCTTTGTTGATTGTTGGTTAATATTCAGGCTGGTGCTTACGACATTAACACTAACTCCATCCATTGACGCGGGGAAGAATTCAATGCAGAGTGTGTATTCTCCCTCTGGGAGTTTGAACATATTGAATCCAAGTCTCCCATCGTATTCATTGAAATGATCTTTTGTTATTTGCAAGTCATAAGCCTTCTTGTTGAAATGATGCGGCGAATTTGAAAAATCACTTATCCCAGTTACTGTCATATTATGTTCAGAGCTGGATTCATCCACATCTTCCATCAGATAGCGGAATTCGTCTTTCGGGTGAGAGGTTGACGTGATATGCGATTCATTTACATATTTTTTAAGCTTCGCTTCTAATTCTATCGTGTGAACTACCACACCTCCTATCTTGTTATCCACATAAGATTTTGGCGTGGGTTGATGCTTCAGAGTTGGCGCTGCAATATTGTTGATTTGTTGCGAATTCATATCCAGGTTTCCGGTCATTGTTCCACCTTCCAACGAAAGTTTTTTTATGGATTGGGCATCCACATATCTTTTATTTGCGCCTTGGTCGGCAACTTCGGGATCTTTCACGTTAAAAATGGTGTGATTTCCCATATCCAAAGCCGTCTCCATTGGAAACGTCTCTTTGCGGCTGAGAAAGACATTCTTGACGTCATTATAAGAAACCAGGTTGTTATAATGCGCTCCCAAATCATGCCATGTTTGTTGTTTTGAGTTTTTCACGTTGAAAAGTTCTTTTAAATCCAGGTCCTTCGTGACTTCATGAGTGTGAGCCGGAGCATCAGGGTGAAATTTCTTCAGAGTGATCATATTCACCGCTGACAAATCCTGGTTTTCATCAGTTTCCAGATTGACGATCAATTTGCGATTCATTTCTATTTCCCCGGGGTTGATGAGGTTTTGTCCCCTGAGATCAAGATCCCCAGTCATATGCGAGGAACCATCCACCTGGAGAGAATCTGCCCTCAATTGCGTTGCAAGCGTGTCAACTTGGTGTTTTGTAATTGCATCCGAATTCCCCGTTCCTTCAGCAACATTGGTCATGCGTTTCCTTTGCAGGTCGAAGTTCCCTGCTGGCGTCAGCTTGAAACCAACGCCTGGCAGTCCATCTTTTCCATCTCGTCCTCCCTGGAAGTTGCTTGTTTCAGAAAGCAGTCCATTTGAATAACTCATTTTAAATGCTTTCATCAAAATTTTTGGCAATGAATTTCCTCGGCTTATCCACATACAGGAAAGAGAAGGGCTGCGCCGTTGCTTTCCGATAATCTTGATCTTTCCGATAAGATGCAAAAATGCGAACAATTCAGGCGGATATCTTTTGGTGTTCCGAAATAACTTTGCGAAAGATAAATCACAGAGCAATTGCGGTGTCTGCCCTGAATGAAATAATCAATCAATGGCTTTTGGTTCTTTTCGGAAACAAAATCATCGAAAACAACCAGTTTTTGATTCTCCCCTGTCAATGCTGAAACTGGGATGATTTCATCTGGGGATGCTTCCTCGACGTCATACCCAGCTTCTTTGCTGATTGGGCGAAATGTTTTCAGCAGATGCTGATATTTGGCTTGGTCAAGATTTTTCGCATAGAGATAGATTTTATCGTAGAAGAGCAGGCGGAAAATCATATCCAGGAGAACATTTGTTTTCCCCGATCCTGAAGGGCCACAGATCAACATTCTGAAAGTTCGATCCGGCATGAAAGGGTAAAGTTGTTTGAAATTTGTGATTGGGTCCTGGCAATCATAATTTGGGATTTTCATTTTATTGATGAACATTATGTTCTACATCATGTTCTACATTATGTTCTTCTCCCAAATTTGTGTTTCTGGGATATAAAATGAGTTTATTGAAATGGCAAGAAATGGCCAAAAGCAAATCTGCTTTGGGCAAAAAAATCAACTTTGTTCGCAATGCTATCACCCAAAAAAAGTTGGGTGAAGAGACAAGTCAAATCGGACTTGAAAAAACACTCAAACCAGTCACATCGAAACTGGATGAGGTGATTGCGTCGAATTTGGGGCCACTTCCCCGGAAAAAGACGAAGGCCTTGAAAGTTGGGAAAGCCAAACCAGCAGAAATTGATTATCTCCCCGAAGTCGACCCATTTGAAGATATGGATGCCGAAGGCTTGTTTGATGAGGTCGTTCCATCCCAACCCGAGAAGCAAATTCCAGCAGCTCCTCCAACATATGATGAAATTGTGAAAGAGATAGGGGAAGATCCACCTGAATATGAAGCCGATGAATCCCCTGATTATGCTTTGGAACCGGGCGATGAAGAGGAAGAAGAAGAGGAAAAAGGAGATGAAGTCAATCAGATATTGGATAGCTTGGACCTCACGAATTATGATACTGCGGAGAAAACTCTCAGGGAAAATGTCCCATTAGCGAGGAAAATCAATTATCTCAAGAATCTTGTGACCATTGCAATCTTCAGAAGAAATCAGTTGAAGGGCTACAAATCATCTTGGACCAAAAAGTTCCATAAAGGTGAAATAACGAAAGAGACAAAGAATTTGCAACATAGCAGAATAGACCGCTCATCCCGAATTTTGAGTGAATACATCAAACATTATCAAGCGAAACAAAAGACATTGACAGGTTCGGGAATCAGGAGAAAAAAAGGTGGATCCATCCGTTTTTTCTCCAACCCCGCAGATCTTCTCCAGAAACTTGAAGTCATCGTTGGCTCCATCCTTGCTGGGAATACAAACGTTGGCATCAGAAACACTGGAGTTGGCATTCTCGATCTTCTCCTGAGAGAGGGAGTCATCAATCGTTCCCAGCATGAGAAGCTTTTCAGAAAGTATTTCAAACTCTAAAATGGAAATCGAAAGAGAAATTGTCCTGTCATCCTTTTCCGTCAAGACTGGGGGGAAACAAACCAGAAAATTTCACAACAAAATTCAATCGGCCCATTGTTTTGGACCCAAATTCCCAATATGTTGTTGGGTTGAACAGAATTATCAATATGAGTTTTACGTGGTATAACATCAATGCGAGATTGAAAAATCAGCTGATCAGATTCAGCTCTGATGGTGGGAAAACATTTTCCGATATCACCTTTCCTGCTGGGGTTTGGGATTTTTCCACAATAAATGCGGCAATTCGAAAAGCAACAGGCCCCCTCGCAGGATCCACCCCAGGAAAGAATGAAAAATTCCCAATCAATCTTGCTTTCTCTCTCACAACCTTCAGAGTAACAATCACACTGGAAGAAAACTGGCAACTGGATTTCACCCAATCCGCCTTCGGTGATCTCATTGGTTTCGATCAAAAGATTCTGAAAGACAAAGTCGAACTTGGCTCCAGAGTTCCAAACCTCAGTCAAGATACTGATATGTTGAACGTTCATTGTGATCTGACAAGTGATTCGCTTGTTGATCGAGAAGAGAGTGTTATCATTTATTCCTTTTCAACATCTGTGCTGAGACCATCATATAGTTTCACCCATGAACCCATGAGAGTAACATTCAGCCCTGTGAATAAAAACAGAATAAGCTCCATTCGGATTTATATCACTGATGGAAAAGACGGATTGTGGATTTGAATGGAGCCGATACAGCGTTCTCGCTTATCTTGAAAAAGGTTATAAAATGAAAAGTTATGAATTTACTCGTTTTTTCCCCGACGCAAAGGAACAGGTGTCATTGTGGACAATATTTTCAAACCAATGAGGAAGGTCGCATCAGTCGTCTTCAAGAAATTCGCAAAACCCATTGCGAAAAAAACATTGGAATCAGGAATTTCTCACGCTGGAGAAAAACTGGGCAAAAAAAACAGTTGAAAAATCTGGTGATTTGATCATGAAAAAACTGGGAAATATGAGAAAGGCGAAACAGGCGCCACGTGCCAAGGCGTCAAGATCAACCCCTGCAGAAAGTTCTGATGCTATATTGAACAGGTTGATCTCCGGGCAAGGCATCCGAAAAAGATAAAAAGAATATAAAATGGCTTTTCGATCGAGTGAATATCTTCAAAGAAATGAATTGGTGCGCTTCCAGCTGGATGATGTAATCAGAGCTCCAGCTAATGGGCAACCTCAAACAAAGCATGGTTATAAATTCACAATAAATGACAGATCAGCATTCTATGATTGGTATAATGCTTATTTTGAAGTGCAATTTCAACTCCAGAAAATAGCAGACGGCGCTGGGTATGCCGCAGCTGACAGAATCACAGTGATCAATGGCGCTCATTCCCTGATTAATCACCTGAAGATTAGTTCTGCTGGAAAGATTGTTTATGAGACTGATAATCTGCATAACGTTACTTTTGTTAAAAATTTGTTAGAATACTCCGATGACTTCAGCAGATCAGTCGCCAAGAACAGTTTCTGGTATTTGGATACTGATGCAACAACCGCTAATACGAATCTTGGATTTGAAGCTCGGCGGGTGCAATCTCAAGCAATGCGAAACAGTGGAACCGGCGGTGCAAAGAACATTAACACGATCATTCCCCTGAATCGCTTTTCCTTTTTCGAAGAGTTGGAAGATAAGATGCTTGTTCCCATGAAGCTTTAATTTGAGATTAAGCTTCAACAGGATAATGAATTAATTCATATGGCAAACGGCGTTGATGCTGGAAGAGTTGTTGTGAATCGATTTTTGCTTTGGGTGCCAAGACTGACTCCTAAAGATTCTCTTTATGACAAATTTGTCAGCTCATTCCTGAAAGAAACGCAATGGAAATATCTGAGGGAAATGTATCAGCAATCTGCTCCCGCAACATCATCAGGATTCTTCCAGATCTCAGCGAGCATTGACAATGTGAGGCATATTTTTGTCTGGCTGAAAAGAACCGCTCCACCCAATGATGACCATGCAGAAGATAGTTCTTATTTAATGGACACTTTCAAGCTGAATGCAGCAGATAATGATTCATCCGTGTTAAGCTGCCGATTGGAATATGGAAACGGAGTTTTCTACCCGGAAACAGAGTATGACAGTGAAAGCAAAGTGAGGATTTTCCAGGATGTCATGGCTTACGCAATGAGGAAAAATGACTACAACACTGGAACGCAGCTGAATCTCGCCAATTTCAATTCTCTTTTCCCGTTGATCTATTTCGATCTGACTTATCAAACTGAAAAACCAACAAGAGATCCCAAACAGTTGATATTCAGATATCGATTGAACGCAGATGCAGCGGCAAACTTCAATGTACATGCAGTGGTTCTCTATGAACAAGAAGTGAAAATTGATAAGATTGGAAATGAGCTGGTTATCGTGTGATCTGAAAACATATGTTGTCATTTAAAATGACAACATATCACCCATATAAAGTAAATCTGTCGGAAGGGCAAAAAAGCAAGCTGGGAAGAGCATTCCGAACAAAAAGCCCTATCACCCTGAGATTGGGTGGCAAACAAACAAGCGGAAATGATGAACTGATGCTGACAGCCAATCAAATAAGACGAATCGGCAAAGCTGCGGCTTTGGGAAAGGGAGTTGAGATAAAGATATCGAAAACGCAAGTTAGAAAAGTGATGCGGCAGGGTGGAAGTTTATTTTCTGCTATTGTTCCCCTGGCTCGTTCCCTGGCACCCACCCTGGCAAAGACACTTGGGCTGTCAGCATTGGCTGGTTTGGCGAGTGAAGTAGCGAGTCAAGTTGTGAAAAAGATAAGTGGGAGCGGGCAAACGGGTGGGTTTCTCATTCCCCAAGATAAAATTCAGAAACTGATTGACAATAAACATCTGTTGACAAATAAACAGAAACAGGAAATTTTGGTTGCCCTTAAATCAGGAGGACAATTGACGAGGAAACCATCAGCAAAACAATCTGGTGGGGCATTGGGAACAATTCTGGCTTCCATTGGAATTCCATTGGCACTTGACATGGTCAAGAACATGTTTGGGAAAGGAGCGCCAAGAGTTGGCCGACCAAAAGGAAAAGGCGCTCCAAGAGTTGGACGCCCAAAAGGAAACGGCGCTCCGAGATTGGGAGCCCCTTCGCTGCACTCCGCTTTGGAGCCACCACCTCCATTTGTGGGCAGCTGGAGACGAAACCCTGTTGGGATGGGAAAAAAAATCAAAAAAAGGAGCGGGACTTCTGCTAGGAACGAAAAGTCCATTCAACAACATCCCAATTCTCGGGGCGATTTTGTGAAACCGAAACCGAAGTTCGTGAACAAACCCCTGAACAATGTTGATCTCATGAAGTGGATTGATTTTCTGAAAATTCCCAATTTCAAAGGGATTTTCGCCAGGAATGAAGTGAGGCCCCGGGAGCACAGCCCCTGCATCATCAATCTTGATTCGCTTGAAAATGCAGGAACTCACTGGGTGTGCTGCGCTCCCGGAGATCGTGCCCTGTGGTATTTCGACTCTTTTGGAATGGGATTTCCCCAAGAATTCAAAAGTTCCAAACCGGTGATTTGGAACAGCAGTCAGTATCAAAATATCAACAGTGTCCTTGTTTTTCCTCCATCAATGGTCGCAGGGGAACGACTTCTATGATATTCTCAAGCCTCTCAGTCTGACTGACTCGATGGGGAATGAAAAATTCATTAAAGAATATTTCTATTGAAAATGAAATCATATTGCGTGAAGGAGAAAAAACAAACTGAAAGCGTGAAACCAACTGGATTCCAGACCGCAAAAAATGGCAGAAAGATGTGGTTTTGCCATTGCGCTTCCTGTGGAATCAAAAAAACAAGATTTGTGAAAAGTTCGGGAAACTGAGTCGGCCTCCGCAAGGCGGGGGCTTTGGTGAACTTGCGCTAACCGGCGTCGCGCATGCTCTTCCCTGGCTCGGGAAAAAAACAGTTGAAATGGGTCGTTATGGAGCCAGTGAATTATTGCGCAATAAAAACACTCAGAAAAAAGCATTGGATTTTGCCCTGGACAAGATGAAACCATTTCTTGCCAAAACCTCTTCCGATATGCTGAATGAGCTATCCACGGCGATTAGGCCAAACAGAAACTATAAGATAGATCGAGCAGATTTGGATGGCAGCGGGTTGGATGTTCACAGCTTGATTGGGAAGCTGCCAAGGCCAAAGAAAGGTTTCACCCTCCCAGGCCATAATTATACAGGCCCCTGGAACCCACTCGAAAAACAAGTCCGATTCGATGAAAAGGGAAAGATTCTCGAAATTATGCAGCAACCCACAGGAAAAACAGACGCAGTTGCTATGCAACACGATGTGGATTATTCAGTTTGCGCAAAGAAAGCGGATCCACGCAAATGTAAAAATAAAGCAGACAGGAAAATGGTTGCCGCTTTGGATGCGATTCGCTGGAAAGAAAGACAGTGGGGGCATGCTTTGGCAAGAAACGTGATTGATGCAAAACAGAAGCTGGGTTTAGGTGCCCCAAAAAACGGGAAAATATTTTGAGTGAAGGCTGGGCTCAAAATCTGGCAAACGAACTTCACCAGCCAATCAGGCGGCGCTTCCCAAAGAGGAGAGTCATTTCATATGGCGTTGACAACATTTGGGCAGCTGATCTGGTCGAGATGGGGAAATTTTCGAGGTGGAATAAAGGGATCAGATATCTCCTGATGGTGATCGATGTTTTCTCAAAGTTCGGTTGGATTCGTCCCCTGAAAGACAAGCTAGGGCAAACAGTCGCCGATGCTTTCCGATCCATATTCAGGGAGCGAAAACCGAAGATGCTTTGGACTGACAAAGGATGTGAGTTTTTCAACGCAACAATGAAAGATCTGCTTGATACGAATGGGATAAAATTGTATACAACGGAAAATGAAGAGAAATCGTCTGTGGTTGAACGTTGGAATCGCACCATGAAGGAGAAACTCTTTAAAATGTTTTCTGCTAACAATAATACAATTTTCGTTGACAAACTAGACAAATTAGTGAATGAATATAACCACCGTTTTCATTCGAGCATTCGAATGACTCCCGCAGAGGCGAGCAAACAGGAAAATGAGGAAAAGCTTTTCGCTAATTTATACGGCGACATGATTTATGCTAAACACAACCCGGCAAAATTCAAGGTTGGCGATAGGGTTAGAATTTCAAAATACAAGCGAAAGATATTTGACAAAGGTTTCACCCCGAACTGGACAGAAGAGATATTTGTGATTGACGAAATATTGAACACAAATCCTGTAACGTATAAATTAGTAGATCTGCTGGGAGAGAAAATCACCGGATCGTTTTACGAGGCGGAACTCCAAAGGACAACACAAAATGTGTTTCGAATTGAAAAGGTTCTTCGCCGGGACCAGAAGAAAAAGAAAGCTTTGGTTAAGTGGAAAGGCTATTCCGACAAATTCAATTCTTGGGTTCCGCTGAGTGATGTGGAAAAGCTAAATTAATCTAGTCAGAATATGAATGTTTTACATTCATATTCAGGGTTTCAAAACACCGCTTCGCTTCGCTCAGCTTTCTTTCAATTCCCTGCGGATTTCCCAGAGGAGACAACTTTGCTTTTTGAGTTCATTTTTGAGAATCTTGTGCTCCTCTTGGAGACCCACAAATGACTCAAAGAGGAGTTCAACTGTGTCTTCGATTCGCTCAGCTTCGCTTTCTTCCGCCATCTCCGAATCAGAGACAATGAATTCCTCGTCAGATGGCGAAGCGGTTTCATATTCGCTTCTTGTTTCTTCCTCTGAGCATGTGGAGCAATTTTCATGGTCGCTATCTTCATTGGAAGATGTTTTTTCAATGTCCATTTTCTTTCCAATTTAATTTTTTGAAGATGGTTTGGATTATTTTTTCTTGTTCCTCCCGTCTTGATGGAAGAATAAGCAGTTTGAAATCATCTTCATTTGGATTGAAACCGTTCTTCTTCAACAGGGCGAAAAGAACTTGATGGCAATTGAGAAACTTTTTTCTGTTGAGATGAAGATCATCATATGCCAGTGAAAAATATTTAAAGTCGTCGATGAGGAACTTTTCAAGATGCTCATAGTCATTCCCATCGTGACCTGTTATGTGATTGAAAATTTCATGAGCGTTGCCATTGACTTTTTTTCCATTTGGAAGCTTTGACAAACTCCCTGACTTTTTTTCTTGTGATTTCGTCACGGGGAATTTGGGAAAGAATTTCTTTTTGATAAAATTCGAGATCTTTGAGTGGAATTTGATTTTTTTCCCTGATTTTTGCGGATGACAACTT
This sequence comes from Cladopsammia gracilis, assembly GCA_022457155.1. Lineage (NCBI taxonomy): Eukaryota > Metazoa > Cnidaria > Anthozoa > Scleractinia > Dendrophylliidae > Cladopsammia > Cladopsammia gracilis. Next base: position 1,480,099 of record JAJGOT010000050.1, on the reverse strand, counting down.
TGAAATGTTCCAGCCTGGGATTTTTATGAGATTGCCATGTTATGCGGGTTTCTTGAATAATTTCAGGAGTGTCATCGATTTCTTCTTCTTCGGAATCAGACATTTTCTTTTCCGGGAGAGATTTTTTCCCACCGCCGCTGCCAGAATTTTGGGAGAGATTTTCCGCTGCCAGAATTGGGGAGAGACTTTCCGCTGCCAGAATTTTGGGAGAGATTTTCCGCTGCTAGAATTGGGAGAGATTTTCCGCTGCCAAAATTGGGGAGAGACTTTCCGCTGCTAGAATTGGGGAGAGATTTCAGCGGTAGTGTATAATAGATTATTCACGGACAAAACATCATTTCTCACGTTCTCCCAAACACAACCCATCATATTAAGCAATAAGTTAAATGGCACGTAATGAAAACTTGAAATAAAATTCATAGCTTATGCTAAAACTGGGGGTGAATTTGGTCCGTTGATTTATTATTAGCGGAGCTCTTGCCTGGCCGAAGGCCAGGCTGCGCAGCCCCATACTCATAGAACCATAAGAGAACCATAGAACCCATGGCCGTCATTTTTCATGGTCATGGCTAGCGGAATGTTTCGCGGGCGCGTTGTCACACCGCCGCCGACCGCCGTCGTCGCCGCCGTCGCTTAGGGTTAACTCGCGGGCGCGTAGACCGTCGCAAATCATGCGCGTATGACGCCACACCGGGATCTTTGCAATTTTCACGTCACCTGGGAAAACACTGCTGTGTTTTAGCGGAGAAAACCGTTTAAATTAAAGTCGTTATTCTCCTGATTTTTTTCGCGGTTTGCTAGTCAAGACAGGGATAATATATATACATAGCCCAAGCCTAACATCGTCGCACTTTGAACAAGCTTAACTAAGGTAAACTTAACTAAGGTGAAAGGTTGGAAGCACAAGAATTAAGAATGACGATTGGGCCATTTTCAATTTTAGCAATTCTCAAAAACAGTATTACACCACTGTCTGCACAGTACATTTTTATAGAGCGTACAAAAGTTCACAAAAACAACTTTTCTCTGTCTAGAATAACTAGTACCACTAGTTTCCGAATAAAATACAGTTTATGTTTGTCAAAAATTGCCCGAGAAACTGATTTGAAAATCAAAAATTGCAAAAATACACAAACATATTTGCATAAGGCGATGCGAGTGAAGATGGAACTGTACTATAAAATCAGTCTTGTTTTGTTTATATAAAATCGCTTTTAAATCTATCTAATGAATGAACAAACACAAAAATGGACAACACAATCTTCTTTCGAAAAAAATTATTCAAATCTCCATTAGTTTACGTTCAAAAGCAAAACGCGTACCATTTAAGCTTAATTATAGCTCATCGAGTTTAAGCTTTCTTCGATGAAATTCAAGAGATCGATACAACTGAATTTAAGCACGTTTTAAAATCAATTCTCCAAAATTAACAATAATACTAAAAAAGGAGGCTCACAGATTGGTATCAATATAAATTCTCATGGAAAACTGTAATCTGTTTTACCTTTAAGTTCCTCGCTTGCTTGGAAATTCAAATCTCCGCTTCTGGTTCTGAAATCCGTAGAAAACAAAGATCTCCCGCATTGATAAAAACGTAATACATGAAGTTCCTCGAAGCAAGATTTTATCCCTGAAAGCTCGTCTTTTTCCACTAAAGAGGCTTCTGAGTATTCCTTAATTAGTATCCCTGTCTTGAGTAGCAAATCGCGAAAAAATGCAGGAAAATAACGACTTTAATTCTCCGCTAGACACAACAAAACAACTAAAGTGTTTACCGAGCTCACGGCTGTGTGGCCGCGCGAAAAACAAAGCCTTGCTTTCAAGATCCCGGATGTTGTTCCAACACGGCGGGCGGGGACCGGCGGACGGACGGACACGCGCCCGCGAAACATTCCGCTAGCCATGACCATGAAAAATGACGGCGATAGGTTCTATGAGTATGGAGCTGCGCAGCCAGGCCTTCGGCCTGGCAAGTGCTCCGCTACTAATTATGGGATACTCAGAAGCCGCTATAGTGGAAATAGAAGAGCTTTCAGAGATAAAATCTTGCTTCGAGGATGGGAGCAATGCGGGAAGATGTTTGTCACTTCAGGTATCAGAACTGAAGAAGCGGAGATTTAAACAATTACCAAGCAGTGGATGGACTTAAAGGTAAAACAAAATACATTTTTCGATGGGAATTTATGTTGATATCAATCTGTGATTGACTTTTTTGTGTTCTCGCTAGTTTTCGGGAGAATTGTTTATAACGCGCTCAATTAAATTCAGTTGTTTTGATTTCTTTCATCGGAGACATCTCGGCCTCGAATCATGAGCTCTTAATGGTTCGCGTTTTGCTTTTAAACATAAACTTATGGAGATTTGAATAACATTTTTCGAAAGAAGATTGTGTTGTCCAGTTTTATGTGTTTGTTCATTCATTACATAGATTGAAAAGCGATTTTATGTAAACAAAACAAGACTTAGATTTTCTGTCTTCACTCGCGTCGCCTCATGTTATGCAAACATGTTTGCGTATTTTTGCAATTTTGATTTCCAAATCAGTTTCTCGGGCAATTTTTGACAAACGAAAACTGTATTTTAATCGGAAAGTAGTCGTACTAGTTATTCTAGACAGAGAAAAGTTGTTTTTGTGAACTTTTCTACGGTCTAAATGTACTGTGTAGACTGTCGGGTAATACTGTTTTTTTTTTTAGAATTGCTAAAATTGAAAATAGCCCGGTCGTCAATCTTAATTCTTGTGCTTCCGACCTTTCACCTTAATTAAGTTTCACCTTAGTTAAGCTTGTTCCTTTTCTCCGGCTCATTTCGATTTTTACCGTAATTTGTACTTGCAAGAACCTGTTAATTTAACAGTCCAAACCGAATTTTTGAACAAACTTGAAAACAGATTAAGTGAGAGCGAAATTTTATCCTGCGAAGAATTTTTATCTTTGGCTGAAATTACCCACGCAATGCGTGGACTTTCTTCAGGGAAAACCCCCGGTTCAGACAGATTACCTCAAGAATTTTACGCTAAATTCTGGGATCTTTTAGGCCCTATTCTGTTTGAAGTTATAAATTTAGTTTGGAAAATAATTCTCTCAGTGATTCAATGCAAGGAAGCGTGACTAGATTACTTTACAAGAAAGATGATAAGAAAAACCTCAAAAATTGGTGACCCGGCCATTTCGCTACTCAATGTTCATTACAAAATTTGTTCAAAAGTTCTTACAAACAGACTTTCAAAAGTGTTACCCTCGATTATTTCAAGAAGGTCAAACTTGTTCCTTCCCAGGTAGGACGATTTTTGACAATTTCTTTCTCTTGCGTGACCCTCTAGATTATATAAATATTATCAATGAAACTGGTATCTTGCTCAATATCTACATTATACTGTCAAGCAAATATGAAAATTATAGTTAATTGTTTTTTGACTAAAGAAATTCCACTCGAGTGAGGGGTGAGGCAGGGAGATCCCCGGTCTCCACTTTTGTACATTTTATGCGCAGACATTTTGGCTACCAGTATAAGAAAGGATGATACTATTGAAGGTTTTCTCCTTCCAGAAGCTCGGGGAAAGCGTTTTAAAATTCGCCAATATGTGGATAACTCCACATGTTTTGTAAATGACATTTTTTCGTTAGACAAATTGTTTACCTTACTTCACAAATACGAGACAGGTACAGGGACTAAATTAAATGCGGCAAAGAGTACTTAAGCCCTGAAGTCCAGACACTCCTTATGACCTGACGTGGATGTCAAGAATGCGAATCTTGGGTGTCTGGTTTAGCAATGGTACTGCAAATGTGGAACCAGATAACTGTTTACCACGCCTTTCCAAGCTAGATTAAAATTTGAACCTGTGGAAGGGTGTGGGGTGTTTTCACTGCCACCCTATATCGGTACTTCTCGATACTAGGTTTTTAGTTAATGTTAAGACTATTTTCTTTTACCTAATGGACTTCTGCTGTCGACGAGAATGACATGCGAGCACGCTTTTTCATTAAGACCACACTTTATGGTATATGGGTTTTTCGAAATAAAGCAACTTTTCACAATAGCACCGAGAACTCTAAGGCCACTGTAACGGACATAAGGAATGACATCACAATACAGTTGCAAATTGACCGACGGGGGGTGGGGGGGGGGGGGGTACTTTGTAAATTTTTGGGCGGGGGTGTGCTGCTGGGAACTATACTAGACCTATAGACCTATACTAGACCATTTTATCTGCATTTTGCAACCATATTCTAGACTAAACACCGAAAAATCCTACCCTATCCTAGACCTTTTCTAGACTCGCTATTTTGCAGAAACTCATTCACTATCACAGTCTAAGATACCAGGGGTCAGTGAAAATGTCATACAGCACACCTTACCGATTATTAAATGCCATTTGCCAGTAAACCTCGTCTAGACTAAATTCTTCATGCAACTGATCAATTTCGTAGAAAATGATACCCTATTCTAGACCAAAAATCTATGATTACCATACCCTATCCCAGACTAAACTGCCTGAAAACCATACCCTTCACAGCGGCACATACCTATATAGCTCATATATGGGAGTACCCCCCTCCTCCCCCCCTCCCCCCCCCCACTGGGAACAGAAATTTTCTGCTTTGTGGTGTCATCTGAATATTTGTGAAATACAACAGTCAAAGCTTCTGACTCTAATTATTTAGCTACTGGCAACTCATCATTCATTACCAGAAATGACTAAAGTAATCATGTGCAAACCAGAAAGGACTGCAAACCGGAACTGACCTTGTATTATTGTAACCGGAAATGACTAGCTTTAACTCAGGATGCCTTGTAACCGGAAATGACTAACCTCTCAGGATAATATCGTAAACTTTAGGGATTTGTTATTGATAAATAAAACATTTTAAAAGAAAAAAAAACACTGTTGTGTTTAGCGGAGAAAACGGTTTGCAAAATTGTTTTTTCCTGCTTTTTTTCGCGGTTTGCTACTCAAGAAAGGTTTCACATTTCTCAAACAGTGAGCTTTTGTGGAATTTGTGCAGTCTAAATATTCTGTGCAGACGGTCTCGTAATAAGCTTACTGTTTTTGAGAATTGCTAAAATTGATAGCCTGGTCATCAATCTTAATTCTAATTTTTCTTGTGCTTCCGACCTTTCACATAAGTTAAGCTTATCATCATCGTTTCTGTTCAGAGAGCTCCGCTGTTAGGCTAAGCCTATCTATATATATATAGAGCGTATGCACTCACGTGGCAAGCAGCTATGCAAATTTATTGGAACAAAAGAAAGTGTTAACATAAGAAAAGCGTTCAAATCCCACAGGATTGTTTTGGTACACCAACATGGCCGCCGTTCTATTGTTTTGGTACACCAATATGGCCGCCGTGATGTCATGTGCATACGCTCTATTATTCAAATGCCAATGCGAATTCAAATTCAAATGTCAATTCATAGCTTTTGCGAAACATGGGGGTGAATTTGGTTCGTTGATGATAACTAAATCAATTGCCAATAACGGTAGAATTCCGTGATTTATTTCTCAAAATGGTTTTGTGGATTTTAGCTTATTGCTTGATATGATGGGTTGTGTTTGGGAGAGCGTGAAAAATGATGTTTTGTCCGTGAATAATCTATTATACACTACTATACAGGAGTATCGGGGTTTGTTCGTTGATGAGAATTTCTTTAAAGCAGCAGTTTATAGCGTTTTCTTTTTGCACAGTTCTCCTTTAGCATTTAATTTGTTTTAGATATGCAACTAAGACCTAGAAACTCAAACTTTTGAAAGCTTTAGAATTTAGACTTCCTCGAGTGACTCCTGTTTGCCAACGATCGTAAAGTGAATATTGATAACTCAATGCTAAGCAACTGACCGTCGTCGTGCTGAAGCAGTAAATAAAACGTTCGACTTTTGTGGTAACATTTCTGCGAAAGCTAACGCAAACAAACTTTATTAATGTCTGTACAGTTATCTGAGAGAGAATTCTAAGAAATTCTTGGTAAGAGCAACATAATTGCTAAAACCTTTGTTACGCTAATGATGTATCTAATTCTTAGAAAATATCGGCAAAGTTGTAAATTTTTAAAACATATTGTTCGCCCTGTTGATTTTATCCTTTTGAATTTAATTGGAATGTCTTTCACATGTGACAAGATCCTGGCAGCATATCCAATCAGATTTCAGAGTGGTTCAATGCATTCGATAAAAGGAAGTTTCCTCTAAGTTCACACCCTACTTGGTCTCGCTATTCCGAAAGAAGACGCCTTTCTCTTTGTGGTCTCACCTCTTTAGGTAGAGTATTAATATGATGATTTTAGATATCAGATTAGATCAATACCATCACGTAATGTGATGCTTGTAACCAGCTAATTTCTAGGGAACTCTACTATTATTTAATTCGCTAGATGTGCGCTCGTTTACTCAAATTTGTAAGAAACGAGTAACTTCGCAGCCTTCATCATAGCGAGCACATATTTTTTCTGATTCTTGAAAAATATAATCGTCACATTTCCAGAAAACAGATTTATCGGGAGGTTCTTGAACATGGATCGAAATGAAGTTATTTGAACTTAAGACAGCTTCACCGACAGACACCCACAAAATACACCTGCTATCCGTTTATTAGATATGGTTTTGCCGTCTTCAAAACATGTACAGAAATTAATTTAAACTTAAGCTATGAAAAAGGAGAAATAAATATTTATAACTCAATGCTTAGCAACTGACCTTCATCACGCTGATGAAATAAATAAGTAAAACTTTTGTGTGAAAAAGAAGAAAAATATTGAGATAGATGAATTGATAGCCATAGATTAAATTGGCAGATGAGTGGATTTTATAAGCGATAGCTGTTGAACTCCATAGGTATGTTTTGAATCTGCTCATTCGTGAAAAATATAAGATCAACAATTAAAACTGTTATTCTTCCAAGCATACATTTAATGACATTTTTGTCCAGTTGCACAGTTTCTACAAATTCCAAGCTAGCGATATACTTCATCAACACTGGTGGAGTCACATTCTTGAGAAAATCCTAAAAATGCAAACTAAAACAGATGTATAGATAGCCACCGATAAACCAGGCAGATAACTTTGGATTTAATCAACGATAGCTGTTATACTCCATCGATATATTTTAAATCTTCGTGAACAATATGAGGTTAAAAACTTTAAACCGTTGACTATCAACTCGTTTAATGAAATTTTTGTACCATTGCACGGTTTCTGATCTACCAATTCCTGGCGATATACTTCATACGGAGTCGCATCCTTAAGAAAATCATCAAAAAGATAACGTGAAAAGTTGGCGGCATATTTGTTAAACGACTTTGTTAAGATAATTGTCAGATTTTTGGAAAAAGTCGGTTTAGTATAGGTGATTCACACCTGTTATGAACCTTTCGCAAAGGACGTTATTTAGCTGTTTAAACTTTTTTTATGAGAAATGTATACAGGAGTTTCGCGGTTTGTACGTTGATGAGAATTTCTTTAAAGTAGCAGTTATAGGGTTTTCTTTTTACACAGTTCTCATGGACAATTTTGTTTTAGATATGCAAATATAGCTTTCTTTAAAAGCTGGTTTCCACTAGCACATAAGCATATGCACAAGCCAACATACGCAGACTCAGTAACATGTTGATCATTAGTGCCTATTGTTCTGTTTTGTTCAAACAATTGGAACTAATAAATAACACGTTACTGAGTCTGCGTGTGTTGGCTTGTGCTTATGCTTATGCGCTAGTGGAAACCAGCCTTAAAGGAGTGGAACAATTTAAAAGAATGCATACTTAATTGCACACACCAACTATGGCCGGCAAATTCAAACAAGTGGATCATAGGAATATATCAATTCTTCCACAAGAGTTTGGATACGTCTCGTCTCAGAAATGCAATGGGGCAAGGATGACTCAGAAAGGCGCTTTAAAATATTTAGTTAAGATGCCCTATTCGCCCAAGCCAAAATAATAAAAACTTAGTTGTGAGACGAAAATTGAAAATAAGAAAATTGTTTTGAGCAACAGAAACAATGACATCTAAACGATTATTTCAATTCAGTCAGCTCCAACTGTCACTGATTCTTGGAAAGTTGATCGATAAGACACCTTCGCAACATCTGCATGTGTTATTTTGTGTTCTTCCAAAAGAGTAATTTGCAAGCAAGCTGACTTATAAATAATAAAACTGTTTTCTCTACCTTGATGCCTTTCAGCGACGGCGCGAAGAATTCGTGAAATCGTGCGAAACAAGTTCACGAGAAATCTCTTCTATTATTTTGTTGTAAAAATTTGTCGAGAATTACAGTCTAAAGTCTAAAGTCTACATTGTAGCTATAACCAATGTGCACAGATTTGTTTAAAATTCAGTGTATTTGTTATCAACCACTAAACTGTTTACAAAGTGAAAGTGTTTGGGTTACCTCGAAACCGGATAAACCTATACCACCTGAAAGCTCAGACTTTACCGAAAGGCAAGCATTTTACACCTCCTACTCTCTCGATTTTCGACAATCCTATAATATTTGTCTTAATATAATACCAAACAACACTTCCATAAAGCTGGAACATTATCTCTTTTTTTGCGGAACCACCGCTCGTGTTGGAAAGCTTACGGTCCAAAAGTGCTTTTTTAAATCCATATGTTGGCGTATAATATAACATAGAGTTTTTACTGTTTTATCGTTGGTATTTATTCACTTTCTGTGTTTATTTTATGCTATGCTGTACAGCTAGCTGGATATAATTCTAAGAAAGTTCGTGTAAGCAGCGGATCCAAAAAAAAAAAAAAAAACAATGGGGCTAAATAATTGCTAAAAAAACTATTCTTGGAAATGTACATGGACAAGGTTATAAAAACATTATTTAATCTATTGACTTAGTTCTTTTTAATTATTAATTTGATTGAAACGACTTTTGCTGCAAGTCATAATCAATCAGAAAAGTTTTCTTTCTCACGCTCTACTTTGTTCTTTCTAATTCGACAAAAGACGATTCCCTCTGTATATCATCTTTTCAGATATCTTATTAATACACCAGTATTATAGCAATGCTGTCAAGTGTTGAGATGTATTTATTCAATTAATTTTCTGGTAAATTCGTTTGCTTCCAATGTGTTTCCAAGAATTTGGTTTTATGTTTTGTTTGCCCTGCGTTGTGCAAAACATTATTAAAAGTTTTTAATGTATATGTTTTCAAACAGTGAACTGTGCAAAAGATAATATATATAGATAGCCCAAGCCTAACAGCGTCGCACTTTGAACAAGCTTAACTAAGGTGAAAGGTTGGAAGCACAAGAATAAAGATTGACGAACGGGCTATTTTCAATTTTAGCAATTCTCAAAAACGGTATTACGCGACCGTCTGCACAGTACATTTTTATAGAGCGTACAAACGTTCACAAAAAGAACGTTTCTCTGTCTGGAATAACTAGTACCACTACTTTCCGAATAAAATACAGTTTTTGTTTGTCAAAAATTGCTCGAGAAACTGATTTGAAAATCAGAAATTGCAAAAATACACAAACATATTTGCATAAGGCGATGCGAGCGAAGATGGAACTGTACTATAAAATCAGTCTTGTTTTGTTTATATAAAATCGCTTTTAAATCTATCTAATGAATGAACAAACACAAAAATGGACAACACAATCTTCTTTCGAAAAAATTTATTGAAATCTCCTTTAGTTTACGTTTAAAAGCAAAACGCGTACCATTTAATTATAGCTCATCGAGTTCAAGCTTTCTTCGATGAAATTCAAGAGATCGATACAACTGAATTCAAGCACGTTTTAAAATCAATTCTCCAAAACTAACAATAACACCAATAAAAAGTCACTCACAGATTGATATCAACATAAATTCTCATTGAAAACAGTAATCTGTTTTACCTTTAGTCCCTCGCTTGCTTGGAAATTCAAATCTCCGCTTCTGGTTCTGAAATCCGTAGAAAACAAACATCTCCCGCATTGATAAAAAAAAATATTTTATCCCTGAAAGCTTGTCTTTTTACACTAAAGCGGCTTCTGAGAATCCCTTAATTAGTATCCTTGTCTTGAGTAGCAAACCGCGAAATATTCAGGGAAATAACGCCTTTAATTTAAACGGTTTTCTCCGCTTAGTAAATTCACAGTAAAACATCAAAATGTCTTTCTAGCTGACGTGACATTCGGCCGTGTAACCGCGCGAAAAACAAAGCCTCGCTTTGGTTTCAACATGACGTCGTACGCGCATGTTTTCCGACGTCATACGCGCCCGCGAGCTAGTCCTGCGCGAAGGCAAGCTAGTCCTGCTCGACGGCGGAGGGCGGCGGCGGGCACACGCGCGCCCGCGAAACATTCCGCTAGCCATGACCATGAAAAATGAAGGGCATCGGTTCTATGAGTATGGAGCTGCGCAGCCAGGCCTTCAGCCCGGCAAGTGCTTCGCTAAAAGTGTGCATAGACTAAGCCAAAGATTAAACAGCGATATACTTTATCAGCACTGGCGGAGTCGCATTGTTGAGAAAATCACAAAAAAATACAAACTAAAAAGGAAAGAAGAAAAGAAATTGAGATAGATGGATAGATTAAGCCAAAGATTAACCAGGCATATAAGTTTGGATTTTACTAGGGATAGCTGTTATACTCAATCGATATATTTTTAACTATTGCATGGTTGCTACCAATTCCTAGCGATATATGGAAAGTGACACGGAATCGCACTGTTAAAAAGCATAAAAAATACAACATCAAAAATTGGCGGCATATATTTTAAACGTCTTTGTTAAGACAGTTGTCGGATTCTTGGAAAAAGTTGGTACGTGATTGACACCAGTTCTCTTATGAAAATATTTGTGAAAGTACGTTATTAAGTTATTTAATGTTTTTTTCCTGAGAAATTTTTACAGGAGTATCGCGGTTTGTTCGTTGATGAGAATTTCTTTACAGCAGCAGTTTATAGGGTTTTCTTTTTGCACAGTTCTCCTTAATTGAACATTTAATTTTGTTTTAGATATGCAACTAAGACCTAGAAAATCAGACTTTTCAAAGCTTTGTAATTTAGACTTTCTGGAGTGACTCCACTCCTGTTTGTCAACGATCATAAAGTGAATATTTATACCTCAATGCTAAGCAACTGACCTTCGTCAAGCTGATGTAATAAATAATTAAAACGACTTTTGTGCAAACATTTCACAACAGCCTGTCCAAAAGAGTTTTATTAATTATATATCATGTTTTTCTGTACAGTTATTTAGGATATAATTAATTCCGAGAAATTCTTGGTAAGAGCGAAAAAAGATATATGGCGACATAATTGCTAAAAACCTTTGTTAGGCTAGTGCTTTCTCTAATTCTTGGAAATTTACATGGCCAAAGTTGTAAAAAAGATGTTGTCCCCTCTGTTGATTTTATTCTTTTGAAATTGATTGGAAAGTATTTTACTGGTGACTATATTCTGGCCGCATACAGTGTTCCAGTTAACTTTCAAGTGCAGGGTGTCGATGAATAATTTTAAAGGGGTCGACAGGTTGTGGGTCGCTCTGAATCTCCATTTGATTTGTCAGGTCAGGAAGCCAGCCTTGTCGGGTTTTTGACCTGATACCCCTCTCTTATCTGGAACACTGCGCATAACCAATCACATTTAAGGATGGTTCACTTCATTCAATAAAGTAAGTTTCGTTGCTGAGTGCTCGCTCTACTTGGTTTTGCTATTTCGAAACAAGATGACTTTCTCTTTGTGACCTCATATCTTCAGGTATGGTTTTCATATGAAGATTTTAGATATCAGATTGAATCAATACTATCAATTGATTTGATGCCTTTATCCAGCTATTTTTCCAGCTCTATCTTCGCTAGATGTACGTGCCTTGCTTTAGAGTCGAATTTGTAAGAAACGAACAATTAATTTGGAGACTTCATCATACACAATGTAGCAAATAGAATTCCATGTGTTTTAGCTTTGTTACATTTGATTCTTAATAAAAATAAGCATCACATTGCCAGAAAACAGTTTAATCCGGAGGTTCTTGGACATGGATCCAAATGAAGTTACTTTGCACTTAAGATACCTTCACCGACAGACAGCCCAAAATATATATCTGTTATCCGTTTGATGCGTTGATATTCCAAGCAAACATTTAATGACATTGTTGTTCAGTTCCTAGCGATATACTTTATCAGCACCGGCGAAATCACATTCTTGAGAAAATCACCATAAAATGGATATAAGTAAGGAAAGAAGAAAATAAATTGAGATCGATGGATAAGTTAAGCCAAAGATTAAACGGGCGTATAAGTTTGGATTTTATCAGCGATAGCTGTTATACTCAATCGATATGTTTTGAATCTACTACTTCGTGAACAATATAAGGTTAAAAAACTTTAAACCGTTATTTCGTTTTAATGACAAAGTCAATAAACTAAACTGAACTAAGCTATCAACTCTTTTAATGACATTTTTGTACAATTGCATGCACGGTTGCTACCAATTCCTAGCGATATGGAATGTGATACGAAATCGCACTGCTAAAAAAGCATAAAAAATACGTGCAACATAAAATGTTAGCGGTATATATTTCAACGTCTTTGTTAAGATAGTTATCGGATTCTTGGAAAACGTTGACAGGTGATTCGCACCAGTGTTGTTATGAACATTTTTGTAAAAAGACGTTATTTAGTTATTTATCTTTATTTATATGGGAGTAGCGCGGTTTGTTCGTTGATGAAAATTTGTTTAAAGCAGCAGTTTATAACGTTTTCTTTTTGCACAGTTCTCAGAGCATTTAATTTTGTTTTAGATATGCACTAAGACCTAGAAACCCAGACTTTCTAAAGCTTTGGAATTTAGACTTCCTGGAGTTACTCCTGTTTGCCAATGATCGTAAAGTGAATATTTATACCTCAATGCTAAGCAACTGACCTTCATCACGCTGATGTAATAAATAATTAAAACGGCTTTTGTGCTAAGTTTTCTACAAAAGCCTGTCCAAAAGAGTTTATTAATTATATATCATATTTTTCTGTACGGTTATTAAAATTAAGGATATTCCGAGAAATTCTTGGCAAGAGCGAAAAAAGATATATGGCGACATAATTGCTAAAAACCTTTGTTAGGCTAATGCTTTCTCTAATTCCTGGAAATTTGCATGGGCATAGTTGTAAAAAGATGTTGTCCCATCTGTTAATTTTAATCTTTCGAATTTGATTGGAATGTCTTTCACTGGTGGCTATATTCTGGCTGCATATCCAATCACATTTAAGGATGGTTCACTGCATTCGATAAAGTAAAGATGTTGTCCCATCTGTTAATTTTATTATTTCGAATTTGATTGGAATGTCTTTCACTGGTGACTATATTCTGGCTGCATATCCAATAACATTTAAGGATGGTTCACTGCATTCGATAAAGTAATTTTCGTCGCTGCAGAGTGCACGCTCTACTTGGTTTTGCTATTTCGAAAGAAGATGACTTTTCTCTTTGTGACATGGTATCTTCAGGTATGGTTTTAATCTGATCATTTTAGATATCAGATAGAATCAATACTATCAATTGATGTGATGCCTTTATCCAGCTATTTTTTCAATGAACTCAGCTTTGTATTCGCTAGATGTACGTGCCTTTAGCTTCGAATTTCTAAGAAACGAACAATTAATTAGGAGCCTTCATCATTTACAATGTAGCAAATAAAATTCCTTGTGTTTTAGCTTTGTTCCATTTGATTCTTAATAAAAATAAGCATTACATTGACAGAAAAGAGATTAATGCGGAGGTTCTTGGAAATGGATCCAAATGAAGTTACTTTGAACTTAAGATACCTTTACCGACAGACACCCAAAAAATATATATCTGTTATCCGTTTGATGTGTTGATCTGCCAAGCAAACATTTAATGACATTGTTGTTCAGTTCCTAGCGATATACTTTATCAGCACTGAAGACATCACATTCTTAAGAAAAAGTTGGCAGGTGATTCACACCAGTTTTGTTACGAACATTTTTGTAAAAGGACGTTATTTAGTTATTTATCTTAATTTATGTGGGAGTATCGCGGTTTGTTCGTTGATGAGAATTTGTTTAAAGCAGCAGTTTATAGCGTTTTCTTATTGCACAGTTCTCCTTGAGCATTTAATTTTGTTTTAGATATGTAACTAAGACCTAGAAACTCCGAGACTTTCTAAAGCTTTGGAATTAGACTTCCTCGAGTGACTCCTGTTTGCCAAAGATTGAATAGTAAATATTTATACCTCAGTGCTAAGCAACTGACCTTCATCTCGCTTATGTGAGAAATAATTAAAACGGCTTTTCTGCCAACTTTTCTACAAAAGCCTGTCCAAAAGAGTTTTATTTATTATATATCACATTTTTCTGTACAGTTATTGATGATAGAATTCTGAGATAATCACCTTTGGTACGCTAACGATTTCTCTAATTCTTGGAAATTTACACAGACAAAGTTATAAAAACATCTTGTTCCCTTTGTTGATTTTATTCTTTTGAATTTGATTACAATGTCTTTCTCAGGTGACTAGATCCTGGCACTGACTTCGATAAAAGAACGTTTTATCGCTGAGTGGACGCCCTACTTGGTCTCGCTATTTCGAAAGAGACGACTTTCTTTTTGTGATCTCATATCTTCAGGTAGGGCATTAAGATAATGATTTAAGATATTAGATTTGATGGATACAATCACGTAATACGATGCCTTTATCTAGATATTTTTTAAGCCACTCTATCATTATTTTCTTCGCTAGATGTGCGCTCGTTTAATCAAATTGGTAAAAAATGAATGAATTTGCAGTTATCATGCATAGCAAATAGAATTCCATGTGTTTTAGCTTTGTTCCATTTGATTCTTAATAAAAATAAGCGTCGTATTGCCGAAAACAGATTAATCCGGAGGTTCTTGGACATGGATCCAAATGAAGTTACTTTGAATTTAAGATTGCTTCACCGACGGACACCCTTAAAAATATACCTGTTATCCGTGTTACTAGGTAGTGTTTTTGCCGTCTTCAAAACATGCTCAGAAACTAATGTAAAGTTACCCCATTAAAGAGAAGAAAGAAAATTGAGAAAGAAGAATAGATAGCCAAAGATTAAGCTAGCAGATAAGTTTGAATTTTATCAGCGATAGCTGTTATACCTCATCGATATCTTTTTAATCTGCTTATTCGTGAACAACATAAGATCAAAACTTTACACCGTTGATCTTCGAAGCAAACATTTAAGTTCCTAGCGATATTCTTTATCAGCACTGGTGGAGTCGCATTCTTGAGAAAATCACGAAAAAATGCAAACTAACAAGGAAAAAAGAAAGGAAATTGAGATAGATGGATAGATTAAGCCAGAGATTATACAGGCATATAAGTTTGGATTTTATTAGGGATAGCTGTTATAATCAATCGATATGTTTTTGAATCTACTCTTTCGTGAACAATATAAGGTTAAAAACTTTAAACCGTTATTTCATTTTAGTGACCAAATCAATAAACTAAACTGGACTACGTTATCGACTCATTTAATGGCATTTTCGAACAATTGCACGGTTGCTACCAATTCCTAGCGATATGGAATGTGACACGGAATCACACTGTTAAAAAGCATAAGAATTAGAATATCAAAAATTGGAGGCATATCTTTTAAACGTCTTTGTTAAGATAGTTGTCGGATTCTTGGGAAAAGTTGGTACTAGGTGATTGACACCAGTTCTCTTATGAACATTTTTGTGAAAGTACTTTATTAAGTTATTGAATATTTTTTTCTGAGGAATGTGTACAGGAGTATCGCGGTCTGTTTGTTGAAGAGAATTTGTTTAAAGCAGCAGTTTATAGCGTTTTCTTTTTGCACAGTTCTCAGGGCATTTAATTTTGTTTTAGATATGCAACTAAGACCTAGAAACTCAGACTTTTTAAAGCTTTGGAATTTAGACTTCCTGGAGTGACTACAGTTTGCCAATGATCGGAAAGTGAATATTTATACCTCAATGCTAAGCAAATTAATGACCTTCGTCGTGCTGATGTAATGAATAATTAAAAGGACTTTTGTGCTAACATTGCACAAAAGCCTGTCCAAAAGAGTTTTATTAATTATATATCATGTTTTTTCCGAATTCTGTACAGTTATTTAGGATATAATTCCGAGAAATTGTTGGTAAGAGCGAAAAAAGATATATGGCGATATAATTGCTAAAAACCTTTGTTAGGCTAATGCTTTGTCTAATTCTTGGAAATTTACGTGGGCAAAGTTGTAAAAAGACGTTGTCCCATCTGTTGATTTTATTCTTTTGAATTTGATTGGAATGTCTTTCACTGGTGACTAGATTCTGCATGCATTTCCAATCACATTTAAGAATGGTTCACTGCATTCGATAAAGTAAGTTTCGTCGCTGAGTGCACCCCCTACTTTGTTTTGCTATTTCGAAACAAGATGACTTTAATATGAAGATTTTAGATATCAGATTAAATCAATACTATCAATTGATGCGATGTCTTTATCCAGCTATATTTCCAGTGAACTCAGCTTTATCTTCTCTAGATGTACGTGCCTTTCTTTAGCGTCGAATTTGTAAGAAACGAACAATTAATTCGGAGCCTTCATCATACACAATGTGGCAAATAGAATTCCATGTCTTTTAGTTTTGTTACTTTGAACTTAAGATACCTTAACCGACAGACACCCCAAAATATATATCTGTTATCCGTTTGACGCGTTGATCTTCCAAGCAAACATTTAATGACGTTGTTGTTCAGTTCCTAGCGAGATACTTTATCAGCACTGGCGAAATCACATTCTTGAGAAAGTCACCATAAAATGGAAATAAAAAGGAAAGAAGAAAATAAATTAAGATTGATGGATACGTTATGCGAAACATTAAACAGAAATATAAGTTTGGATTTTATCAGCGATAGCTGTTAAACTCAATCGATATGTTTTGAATCTACTCTTTCGTGAACAATATAAGGTTAAAAAACTTTAATTTTACCACACTTGCCGGTAATCTCGCAATCTGATTGGTCGTTGCGGGTGGTAAATGAGAGTGCAGACAACGGTGCTGACGCTAACATCACGCAAGGCCTAAAAAAGCGCGCGCTCGAAAAAATAAACCAATCAGATTGCGAGAAAGTTATAGACAACGCTTGCTCTTTCTTAGCTGTCGCGTTTTGTAAAGAAACTTCGATTTTTCCTTGTATATTTTTTCTAAATATTGTGGTAAAAAACAGATTTCCACCGGTTTTCCGTGGTGTGGACTCTTATTTACCACGATTTGCGTCATCACATGGTCAAAATTTATTGCTGACTCACTCGGCTGCGCCTCGTGAGTCCACAACATTTTGACCATGTGATGACGCAAATCGTGGTAAATAAGAGTCCACACCACGGAAAACCGGTGGAAATTTGCTAAACCGTTATTTCGTTTTAGTGACAAAGTCAATAAATTAAACTGAACTAAGCTATGAACTCATTTAATGACATTTTTGTACAATTGAACGGTTGCTACCAATACTTATAGCGATATGGAATGTGATACGAAATCGCACTGTTAAAAAAGCATAAAAAATACGCACAACATAAAATGTTAGCGGTGTATATTTCAACGTCTTTGTTAAGATAGTTGTCGGATTCTTGGAAAACGTTGGCAGGTGATTCGCACCAGTCTTGTTATGAACTTGTTTGTAAAAGGACGTTATTTAAAACAGCTGTTTATAGCATTTTCTTTTTGCACAGTTCTCCTTGAGCATTTAATTTTGTTTTTGATATGCAAAAGATCTAGAATCTCAGACTTTTAAAAGCTTTGGAATTTAGACTTCCTCGAGTGACTCCTGTTTGCCAACGATCGTAAAGTGAATATTTATAACCCAGTGCTAAGCAACTGACCTTCATCACGCTGATGTAATAAATAATTAAAAAGGCTTTTGTGTTAACTTTTCTACAAAAGCCTGTCCAAAAGAGTTTTATTAATTATATATGATCATGTTTTTCTGTACAGTTATTGAGCATAGAATTCTTAGAAAATCACCTTCGTTACGCTAATGATTTTTCTAATTCTTGGAAATTTTTATAGGCAAAGTTGTAAAAACACCTTTTTCCCTCTGTTGATTTTATTCTTTTGAATTTGATTAGAATGTATTTCGCAGGTGACTAGATCCCGACACTGCATTCGATAAAAGAAAGTTGCATCGCCGAGTGGACGCCCTACTTGGTCTATAGCTATTTCGAAAGAAGACAACTTTCTTTTTGTGATCTCACTTCTTCAGGTAGGGCATTAAGATGATGATTTAAGATATTAGATTAGATGGATACAATCACGTAAAGTGAATATTTATAATTTTCTGCTAACATTTCTGCTAACATTTCTGCAAAAGCCTGTGCAAAAGAACTTTATAAATTAGATATCATGTTTTCGTGTACAGTTATTGCGGATGGAATTTTGAGAAATTCTAGGTGAGAGGGAAAAATATACAGCTTTTTCAATAAACGTTGTCGGATGAAAGCTTAATGCCAAGACCGCATGGTAGTATGGGTTAGGGTTAAAAGCCATTGAATAAAAATCTCATACTACCTTACGGTCTTGGCTTTTCGCCTTTTTCATCCGACAACGTTAATTGAAATAGCTGTATATGGCGACATAATTGCTAAAACCTTTGTTACACTAATTATTTCTCTACTTCTTGGAAATTTGTTAAAACATCTTGTTCCCTCTCTTGATTTTATTCTTTTGAATTCATTGTAATGTCTTTCACAGGTGACTAGATCCTTGCACTGTATTCGATAAAAGAAAGTTTCATCGCTGCTGAGTGAACGCCCTAATTGGTCTCGCTATTTCGAAAGAAGACGACTTTCTCTTTGTGATCTCACTTCTTCAGGTAGGGCATTAACATGATGATTTAAGATATCAGATTGGATGGATACTATCACGTAATACGATGCCTTTATTCAGCTATTTTCCAGGCAACTCTATCATTATTTTCTTCGCTAGATGTGCGCTCGTTTACTCGAATTGGTAAGAAACGAATTTTGCAGCCATCAAATCAAACAAATTCCTTGTGTGTTAGCTTAAGTTTTTTTTATATCTGATTTTTAATAAATATAAGCATCTGATTTTTAGAAAATGAGCGTGAATGGAAATGAAGTTACTTTGAACTTAAGACACCTTCATCGACACACCCACAAAATAACTCTGCTAACCGTTTTACTAGATAGGGTTTTGCCATCTTCAAAACATGTACATAAAATAATGCAAACAAAAGCTATGAAATGGGAAGCAAAAAATATAGTTAGATGAACAGATAGCATTAAACATGCAGATAAGTTTGGACTTTACCAGCGATAGTTGTTATGTTGTGGTTTAAATTTTTCTTTGGTTTAAAAATTTTTAAACCAGTTTATTTTTTTCAAACCAGTTTAAAATTTTTGAACTGGTTAGAAGTTGTTAAACACATAGCTCATTCTCATTTATTTGTACCTCTGCCTGTAAACTACTGTGTGTAAAATAAACTTGTGACATTAAGGTGTCACACATTTCTGTAAGAACTCAGTTTTGTGATTAGGGCTAAGCACTGATTTTAAATGGTTAGCTTTTATATAGGGTAAGGGCCACTGCACACCAGTACTGCTACCCTTTGGGCTTTGAGCTGTAAGTGGTTTGGTCTGTTTCACCTATAAGTTGCAAATAAAATGAATCACAAATTACTCAAGTTGTCATGGTGTTTTTATTTTGCATTATGTGCCTCTTTGCATGCAGCTGAGAATGAAATTTCTTTGGTGTAATTTAATTCTACCCCTGTTGCTGTACAAGCATTTAATCTTGAAGGTGCTATTAGTCCTTTAATTACACCAAATTGTGTTACGACTTTGGCATAATTCTTTTCCATTGCTGTTATTTTCCCAAGTAACATGTTTGGATGCATTGGTGTTGTTTTATCGACTTCATCGATCTTGATGGAGACCATTTTGTCAAAATCTCATGCGAAGGAACACATGCACGCAGCTCAACATGGCGGCTATAACAACACACCTTTAATAGAATACCGCTGACCAAAGATAGTGGGCTCAATTGCACAGGTAACCCACTGCTGAATAACGATATAATTACATCATGATATATAACACCTCCCCTCTAAGCTGATTGGGGTAGGAACAATAACAATAAAGTCAGTAACAATGTCAACAAGAGTTTAAATGTTCAGAGTTCAAATTTGCTCAATCAATCTCTGAGGAGGCTTGGACACCCGACTAGATCTGCGTGAAACTGGAATAGGCTTCTGGGCTGGAGCTGGGGTAGTTGTCATAGTAGAACTGGAATCTTCAGCTGGCCTTGGATCTGGAACTACTTCTGTAGCCGGAGAAGGGTTAGGCGCTAGAGTTGGTAACTGCTCGTCGACTGGTTCAATTACTGAGGGTGTGGCACTCCTATCTCTGGACCACAGAGATCAGACTGCCGATCTTGACTGTCAACTGCTGCACCTTGACCTAAGAGCTGGTCTACGTGGCGACGCCAGGTGAGATTCGTATCTCTCAACCGAACTAGGCAGGAATAAGGTGCTGTCCTGTCCACGATAGTCGCTGGTTGCCACTTGTCACGTGACCTGTAGTCGCGAGCTAGGACTGAGTCACCGACCTTGAATTCTCTCAGTTTAGAGTGATGATCATGGTGTTTTTTCATTTCTGACTGCTTGCCTTCTACTCTGCTGGCTATATCTGGTTTCATGATAGAGAGTCTGGTTCTGACTTCTCTGCCAAGGAACAGTTTGGCGGGACTGGTTCCTGTTGTGACGTGAGGTGTGCTACGGAAGGTGAGTAGGAAATTAGATATCTTGCTACCCAGGTCTGGCTGAGTCTTTGATGTTTCCAGGAAGCGCTTAAAAGACTGTATAAACCTCTCAGCCTAACCATTAGAAGATTGGTGGTAAGGAGATACAAGCACGCGGTGTGCTCCATTCTGCTTCAGGAAAACTGCATAGTCTATCGATTGGAATGGTGGACCACGGTCGCTCACAACTTTTTCAGGAATGCCGTATCTTGAGAAGACACTGCGCAAGGCAGATATTGTAGCGTCTGCATTAGTCGTTCTCATTGGACCAAACACTTCTGGCCACTTGGAATAGGCGTCGACCACGATGAGGAAATGCTGATTGTTGTAGGTAGCGAAGTCTACGTGTATACGCTGCCAGGTTCTGGAGGGCCAGATCCACGGTCGTAATGGCGCACTAGGTGGGTTGGCTCGGACCCGATTGCAATCATCACATGAACGCGCCATCTCCGATATATCGTCGTCACGGTTCGGCCACCAGAAGTGACCACGAGCCATGGCCTTCATTCTTGACACTCCTGGGTGTGCCCAATGCAACTCATCTAAAACTCGTTGCCTCAGGTTTGTGGGAATGATAACACGAAATCCCCACATGAGACATCCTTGCTCAACGGAGAGCTCATACTTGCGACTGAAGTATGGCTTCAATTCTGGATCCTCACATTGTGACATGTGCCACCCCTCCTGTGTGAGGTGAAGGGCTTTGGACAGCGTCTTGTCATGTGCCGACTCCGTGGCGATGCGCTGTGCTGAAACCGGAAGCCTCTTAATGGCTTGTGCTGCTACCTTGTAAATGTGCTCTTCGACACTTGCATCCTTGCGGTACCCTAGGGGTAGTCGTGACAGAGCATCGGCATTGGCAATAGCAGATGAGGAACGGTACTCTATCTTGTATTGGTAAGATGACAGGAGTAGGGACCAGCGTTGGAGCCTGGCTGCCGCGAGTACTGGTGTCGCTGAATCTGGAGCAAAAATCCTGATCAAGGGACGAAGGTCAGTATACAGAATGAATTCCCTCGCATAAACGTACATGTAGAACTTAGTCACTCCAAATATTATTGCTAGACCTTCCTTTTCATTCTGGCTGTAGTTACGCTCTGCTTGACTTAAAGATGTGGATGCATATGCTATTGGCTTCTCTGTTCCATCAGCTAGTCTATGAGAGATGACAGCTCCAATGCCGTATGGGCTGGCATCACATTCCAAAACTAGGGGTAGGCCAGGATTGTAGTGAACCAGGACCTTGTCTGAAGTTAGAGAGCTCTTAGCTTGTTGAAATGCATGTTCACATTCCTTGGACCAATGAAATGTCTGTCCCTTTTGCAGGAGTTCGTTTAAAGGGTGCAGGATAGAGCTTAGGTTTGGGATCCATTTGCCATGGTTATTGACCATACCCAAAAAGGACCTTAGTTGAGAGACATTCTCGGGTCTGGGAGCGTGCTTCAGTGCTTCAACCTTATCTGCAGTGAGTGCGATTCCCTCTTGCGAGATAACACATCCCGTGTAAACAACTGATTTCTCCATGAACTTGCATTTCTCAAGTTTGAGCCGCAAACCATACTCCTTGAGCCGCTGGAGAACCTTCTCGAGATTCTGAAGATGTTCAGTGTCATTGGATCCTGTTACCAATATGTCATCCTGGATACTGGCAACATGGTCTAGACCTTGGAGAATAGTGTCAATTGTTTTCTGGAACAGGGCGGGGCTAGACGCGATACCAAATGGAAGCCTCTTGTAACGATAAAGGCCTCTGTGGGTGTTAATCGTAACGTAGGGGAGACTTTCCTCGTCAATCAAGAGTTGTTGGTATGCATTCTTGAGATACAATTTTGTGAATAACTGCCCACCCCTTAACTTGTGGAAGACCTCCGCCGGTAAGGGAATGGGATAGTTCGGGACATTCAACTGGGGGTTGACTGTGATTGCGTAAACCCCACATGAGCGCGTGGTGCCATCAGACTTGGGAATGTGGACCATGGGCGTCGCCCACTCACTGAACTCTACCTTCTCTACGATGCCTTACCGCTCAAGGCGATGATACTCTTCGTTAACTGCTTCGAGCAGCGAGTAGGGGACTGGACGGGCTTTGCAAAATTTGGGAGTTGACCCTTCCTTCATTTCCAGCTTGGCTGTGACACCCTTGATTGTGCCCAACTCCGACTGGAAAAGCTCTGAATGGGCATCAATTATCGTGCGAAGTTTCTCGTGGTGAGAGAGTTCAGAACTTGCTCCACTGAGGTTCAAAATGCCCCACCCCCCCCCCCCCCAGTCTAGCTGTAAAACTGAAAGCCAATCTCTGCCCAAAAGAGAGGGGCCCGTCCCTTGAACAACGACCAAAGGAAGACTTGCATATTGGTCCTTGTACCTTACATCTACAGTAATTTGTCCATGGACATGTATGGATTCCCCAGTATAGGTATGGAGTTTGGCTGAGCATGACTTGAGAGGAATTTCCCTGAAATATCTGCGATAGGTTTGCGCTGAAATAACTGATGCACCAGCACCGGTGTCAAGCTCCATGGTAACGCTAATGACTTCTAACTCCAGACCAACATCTATGCCATGATTCCCAATCTTATACAGTGCAGTTGAAAATGAGTCAATATCATCTGCAGGTTCCTTGTCTACAATGACTTGTTTAGTTCCTCTGCTTAGACATGCCTGAGCCAAATGACCCTTCTTGTTACAGGAATTACAGGTGTAAGATTTATACCTACAGTTTGCTCGTTTGTGACCTGTCTTACCACAGGTTAAACAGGTTTCCTGATCCTCTGATTTACCGGGTTTCTTGACTTCCCGCTTGTTAAACCTTCGCCCATGTTTGCCTGTGACTTTGTTTACAGGTTGACCGAATCCTGAGGGATTGTTGGCGGAGAGCTCGCGTACATCCTTCTCTGCCGTCTCGATGCTCAACGCAAGTTTGAGGGCTTGCTCAAAACTGTAGTCGGCTGTCAGGAGCTTCCGTTTCGTTTGTTCACTGTGAATTCCGCAGACAAACCTGTCGCGTAGTGCCTCATCGAGGTGTCCTCCAAAGTTGCAAGTGGCTGCCAAGTGCTTGAGATTGGCTACGAATGCAGACACGGTTTCGCATGAGGCTTGAAAGCAGGTATGAAATCTGTATCGCTCGGCGATTACAAGCCTTTTTGGAGCAAAGTGTGACTTTAGGGTCGTCGAGAGTTCCGTGTACGTCTTGGCTGAAGGCGATTCGGGTGAGCAGAGGTCGGAGAGAACATCATAGGCCTTTGCACCTATCACTGAAATCAAAATCGCCCGACGTTTGTGTGACGTATCGGAGTCGACTGGTACCCCGTTGGCGACAAAATACTGCCCCAAGCGCTCGAGATAGCGCTCTATATTTCCAGTAGTGGTGTGAAACTCCTCTATCTTGCCAAGCGCGGCCATTCCGGTGCAAAACTTTATCCTCGTCGCCAGAAATATGTCAAAATCTCATGCGAAGGAACACATTCACGCAGCTCAACATGGCGGCTATAAGAACACACCTTTAATAGAATACCGCTGACCAAAGGTAGTGGGCTCAATTGCACAGGTAGCCCACTGCTGAATAACGATATAATTACATCATGATATATAACACATTTCATCCACTTTGAATTTTTTTCCAGGCTTTTGCTATGTTTGTTTTTTTTTTCATTTTTTGGTTGTAATCTCCCTGGTTTTGAATAATAGCTTTGCGCTTGTTTGATCTTTCATTACTGGTACTTGCAGTTAATGCAAATTCTTCGTCAATTTGAACGGTTTGACTTTGATTGGCAATTGGAGATTCACAGTCTTGAACTGACGCATTTTCCTCTGGGAGATCTTTATGTAGTTGTTCCCTGTGTGGTTTAATCCCAAATACCGCCTCGTAGGGAGTTTGTTTAATTGCACGATGATAGGTAACGTTCATCACATAGGCAGTTTGCATCGTATATTGGCACCATTTGTTGGTTTCTTTATTTGCATTACTAATTATTAAGGCACGGATGTCTTCTTTGAATGTTCTATTTGATCTTTCTACTAGCCCTTGGGTTGTTGGAGTTCGAGCAGCACCATGAGTCAATTCAATGCCATTTTCTTTGCAAAATATCTTCAGTTTGTTATTCTCGAACTCACCACCATTATCTGTTAACATTTTCTTTGGGTAGCCATATGTGTGGCAGTAGTTTTGAATTGATGTTAATACTTCATCAGCTGTTTTATTTTTAAGAGGATGAACATTAATAAACTTGGTTTGGTGGTCAATTAAGTTGATACTCCACTTGTGTGTTTCCTTGCAGCTACATGGACAATTGCGAAAGTCTATTAGGTCCACTTCTAATAATGCTAAGAAGGACTCGGAGTGAAGAGGGTGTTCGACTTCTTTGACTCCACTAGTAATTGGTTTTCGTTCTGCATGAAACTTACAAAATGACACAAAAAGATTGATGACTTTTTTACTTACCTCGGAGTAATTGTCACTCAGCCATTTTTGTGTTTTTTTGTCGGCCTCGGTGAGCAATTCTTTGGTGGCAGAAGGAGAGAATATCGTAGAGCATGTCTTTGCTGACAACTTCTTTATTGTCAGTCGTTAGTAATTTGTTATTGGAGTACTTCCATTTCTTTCTGTTCAAAGTGTTTTCCTCCCATTTCGTGAGCACTGGTTTTTCGCTCGAGGCCAATCCAAGATTCTCTTCAGTTGTTGCTTTTAGATATGTTTTGGCTTTATCGTAGAACGTTTGCTCCAAAAATAAAGTAAGTGGTGAATATTTGTTTGTCTGGATTTCTTTTAGTTTGTTGATGGCTTCGTAAAAGTCTGTTTTGTTTACGCAATCCAAGTGGCTCGCAGTCAAGTCTGTGTTCGCCATGTTTGTTGTGCGATATCGTTCGATTATTTGTCGAAGTCTCCAATTTGACCGAGTACGTGGGGGTCTGGAGGCAAATGAACTCAAATGCGCATGTACGAATAATTGAATAAATTAAAACTTTGGCCGAGGTGTCCTGGTAATCATACAAACTGTTGTCGTGGTGGTCAAGTGGATAAGGAGATGGACTGCAGATCCAGAGATTGGTGGTTCAAAGCCCGATAAGTACCATGTTTAAAAAAAATAAAAACGAAAGTCAGGGGGAATGGAAAGTAGTTATAGGGGGGGGGGGGTTAGAAGAGTGAGAAAGGGAACATAAGAGTCAGAAGGGTGGTAGGCAAAGAAGAAGTGGTCAAGGGGGTGTACATAGGAGGGGAAGCCAGATTATTTATGTTTTTATTTTTTGGCACTATTCTTTTTAGACCCTCCAAAAAAAACCAAGCCCCTATTTTTTAAACCACACCCCATAAATATAATACTTTTTTAGACAGTAGATAAACAAACCAGTTCAAAAATTTTAAACTAGTTTGAAAGAAATAAACTGGTTTGAAAGTTTGAACCAAAAAAAAATTGAACCACAACAGTTACACTCCGTCGATTTGTTTATAATCTGCTCATTCTTGAACAATATAACATCAAAACTGTTGATCGTCCAAGCATACATCACATGAGATTTTTGTTTACTTGCACAGTTTCCGCCAATTCCTAGCGATATACTTTATCAACACCGGCGGAGTCGCATTCTTGAGAAAATCGCCAAAAATGAAAACTTGGCGCATATTTGTTAAATGCCTTTGTTGAGATAGTTTTTGGATTCTTGGAAAACATTGATTAGGTGATTCACACCTGTCATGAACATGTTTTGGGAACGATATATGTTTAAGGGGGCGCCAAATAGTTATTGGCCAGTCTTCCAAATAAAATTACATGATCTTGTTGATGTCTTTCGAGAGTTTTTTTCTTGCGATACTAGGCATAATATATACATACATGTAGCTCAATAAGCTTTCTCCTTTACAGAGAAATCTGATTTGGCAGTCTTGTCTCGTTGCCATGGCAACAACTGATTGAGTTGTTTTGCTTGTTTTTCAAAGCTAGCAAACCTCTCAAAGGCTTTTCTCGGGTTTTACACAGTAAATATTCACGATTTTTGGTGAAACAGAATAAACATTCAATAAGTCTCATCTGACAAAGCCATAAAAAAAAATCGGTACATAATTTTCGGCAATTTACTCACTTTTTGTTTTTTACGTTTATTGAAGTTGTACATGTACATAAAGTGCTGCCTTTTTTGTGATCATGAACCCAAAAAAAATCCTACTGATTTGCCAATTTTTATAAAAATTTACCATGTGGAGCGAGCGCAATAAACATTTACCTCTATATTTTCAAAAAAATGAAAACGCTCGCTTGCGCCATTTTTCGTGCCCATGCCTCGCGCGCCAAAAAAAAACTGTATGGAGCCACCTTAACTGGAAAGGTGCAAGGGCGTTTTTTAATTATTTACTTTACTGTATACCAGATAAAAGGGTTCTTTTTTTGCACAGTTCGTCTTAACAAATTTGTTTAATATAAGCAAAGACAGCTTTCTTTAAAGGAATGAGACAACTGATTTAGTTTTACTTAAAATATTGCACACAAAAGAGCACAGAGGGTGCTCGTAAAAAAAGTTAAACATAAGAATCTGTAAACAGTTTCTTTAATAGAACAAGGCAGAATCGATGGGTCAAAGCATGTGATTGTTTCAATTCTAAGAAACAGATTCAATTTATTTCGGTCAGTGTGGATACCGACAAAGTTCATAACTTATCAATCATATTCTGCAATTAAAAGCTTAAATTCCTATACCTAACGGATCTTCATCATCAAAACGTTAATCACAGTTACTGTACGCTAGCGAGTAGTCATAAAAAAAAATTATCAATAAAGAAACTGTTATTGAGGTAGTGCTTAATAGCAATAGAACATTGAAATGATGTTCTATATTTCTGAGCTGTTCATTCTATGTCACATGGCACGTTAAGCGCGCGCTCGAACAAACACAATTCAGTATTATCATTATATATTTCAATTCCCACTGACAAGTTTTTAGATATGTCTCAGAAACACAATTGCAGCTTTTTTAGTTGACGACCAGCGATGCACTAAGTTGGGCGAGGGTGCCTCGCAACGGTGCTTTCTTAAATTATTGTACCTTACTTATTCGCAGGAGCCATAAAATGAATATCAGTCGTGAGAAGGAAACTAAACAAGAAAACTGATGTTTTGGCATTCAACAGTCAGTCAAATCCCACTGACACTGATTCAAGGAATTTTGATGGCGATTTTGTTGTGTTTCTCACCTTTACAACATCTGCCTGCTTTATTTTGTCTCTTTTCTATGGGGCGAGGTGTGGTGCCTGGGAAAAGCGCTTTCTTGCATAAACTTATTGTACTTTACATGTAGATCCCATATTCGTCCACGCCAAAATAATAAATACTTAGTTAAAAGAAAATAGAAAATAAAAACGTTGCTTTAATTGGCAAATAGTAACAATGAAACTTAAACGATGATTTCAATTTAGTCAACTCCCACTGATACTGATTCTAGGAAAGTTTATTGAGACACCAGTGCAAACATTTGCAGCGATATTTTGTCTTCTCTCAAAAGAGTAATTTGCTGGTAAGCTGAAATCAAGTTATAAGTGATAGGCGTTTCGTATCGTTTTAAGGGCAACTCCAACTACCTGGTAGTTATTTCGTAAGGCAGTTGTTTGCTTGCTGAAGACAATCAATAATGCATATCACTCAACTGTGTGGAGGGCTAGCATGCCTACCGGGTGCCTAAAAAATCTAGTTAGATTCTTATAACATTAATTACATTACTTTATAACATTAATACTTTATCACACTACTTGCAGTGTTAGTTCCCCTATTCGCCAGGGAAATAAAGGTCTATAAGTTACAGAATCCAGATTAAGGACCTAGAAGTAGTGAAAACCAGATATCGTATTCTGTCTTTAGCTTAGCGAAAAGTATAAATATAGAGTAATTCTTTTGGCGTTAATTTACAACGAGATTGTCTGGATGATTTACAGTTTCACGCCCACTGCATGACACTGATTCTAAGAAACTTGTAAGGGTTATTGACCAGGAGCGAGGGGATATGTGATATATTCCCCTCGTGGCGTACCCGAGGGCGTAGCCCGAGGGAACGCCACGAGGGGAATATATCAAATATCCCCGAGGGACTGGTCAATAACATGCTTATTTTCCACCTTGTGAGGTTTTCTAAAACAAAGAAACTATTAATTTTTCGGAGAGTAACATTCCGTTCAATTCAAATGCAAAAAAGCATGATTCCGCAAGGCTGCATTGGGATCACGGCACATTACGAAGCGAGACGGTAAACATGTTTTGCTTTTGCCAAATTTGCATTGAGCACGTTGCTTCTAATTCGTTATGAGAAGGAGAGAAAGAGAAGAAAATGTATGAACAGTACTCGTGGTCTTGCCATGGCCCAACTGCCCGCCTTCATCTTTCGAAGATCAATGGAGTGGTGGCGGTGTGTTTTCCAAGGGAAAGCGGCAGAAACATATTCAGGTTCAAGCGTAAAACGAGGCGTCATACATTATTGAAGACCCGAAACCTGAATCGAGGTACGATACCATCGAATAATGTTATTAACATTTCGCTTTTTGGTCGCGACCGGCAAGTTAATTACGTAGGAATATGATTGATGAAGTTGTCTTTTTTTGTAAACAAAAAATATTGACCGATGCTTGAGCGTTTTCGTTGTTACGCCCTATTTTGTCTTCCCGTTTCTGTTATTCTATTATGAGAGGAATAAGTCGAGGGGAATATGTTGAGGGGAATATGTTGAGGGGAATATGTTGAGGGGAATATATAATCCTTTGTTTTGCTATTGTTATCAGCTATTGTTTTCAGCCCCGCCTCTCCCCTGTTACAATCAAAGCCGCACCCAGCTTTTCAGACACTGTAATGAACGGGGTTATGTGATATATTACCCTGAAAAGAACAAAGAAAACCGAGCTAGGTGGAAAATAAGATTGAGATATTTACAATTTGTCAACACAAAGAAAACTTGAAAGAAAAACCAGCTTTACTAAAGATGGTAACAAAATTGTTCAAGCAGAATCTTTTAAATTTGCATTATTTATTTCTCTTATAAATTAAGTAGAAAATTCTTTAGCCAAGGACCAGATGAGAAGTCCCTTGAAATTTTTAATTTTGTCATGGTCATTATCGCTTTGTTACTTGTGGAAACATTCTAATCATTATGATGTGATAGCCACTAGTTCGTAAGTAGATTAAATGTATTCGCTTAAATTGTAGTCGGCTGGTTGCTATGTATCAAGCTATATGATCACTGAAATTACTCGTCACTTTCTTTCTCTCGACTATGACACAATTTATTGGATATATTGGAAACAAAGCAGACCTTGGTTGGAGGATATCTGTTGGTCGATTTTACTAATTCGATCGAGTTTGATTTGGTGTGATGTTTGCCTTCAATGTTTGGCTTACAGATATTTTTCACATTTTAACTTACGCGATGCGTGATAGAGCTAAATATTAAACTAAATATCTAGATTTTATATGTGTATTATATAATTGCCTAAGAATCAGTCACTTTATTACTGTACATGCATACACACATACAACCACACATACACACATACACACATACATACACATACACTTTATATACATGCATACATACATACATACATACATACATACATACATACATACATACATACATACATACATACATACATTAACTTTATTTTAGCTCGAATTTACAGAGTAGCCTGTTGGCTAATATCTTCGAGAAAAAAACAATATTTAAGCATCAAACAATAATGAATTAATTAATTAAACATTAAAACATACATTAAAACTTATATTAAATATCGCATACTCATATTCAAATCTTGCTATAAATGTCTGTGACTAATTAAAGCGAAGTTTCCTTAGTTCTTGTTTAAAGTCATTCAGAGAAACTAGAGACCTAATATTATCCGAAAGGGAGTTCCATAGTTTTGCTGTTAAATACTTAAACGAATGAATACCATATTAAGTAGTAGTTAGTGGCTTAGGTACACTTAAAATGTTGCAGCCTCTTAAAGAATAGTTGACATAACGTAGAATAAACATATCTTTTAAGTAGCATATTGTGAATTCTCATCCGGGATCTTACCAATTTTGAAACCAAAGCGTAGCTTTGTTTTTCGTGCGGCTACACGGCCGAATGTCACTTCAGCTCGGTAAAAACTTTGATGGTTTGCTGCGTTTAGCGGATAAAACCATTTAAAATTACAATCGTTATTTCTCTACATTTTTTCGCGGTTTGCTACTCAAGACAGGGATGCTAATTAAAAGATGCTCAGAAGCCGCTATAGTGCAAAGAGAAATGCTTTCAAGGATAAAATCTTGCTTCGAGGAACTTCATTCGTTTTAATCAATGCGAGAGCAATGCGGGGAGATGTTTGTCACTCCGGATTTCAGAACTGAAAAAGCGGAGATAAAGAATTTCTTAAAAGTAAAACAAATTACATTTTTCGATGGGAATTTATATGTTGATATTAATCTGTGATTGACTTTTTTCTTTGTGTTTTTGTTATTTTTCGAGAATTGTTTATAAAACGTTCTTAAATTCAGTCGTTTCATGATTTTTTTCACCGAAGACAGCTCGGCCTCGATGCCCTATAAATGGTTCGCGTTTTGCTTATAAACAAACTTATGGAGATTTGAATAAAATTCTTCGAAAGAAGATTGTGTTGTCCATTTTTGTGTGTTTGTTCATTTATTAAATAGGTTGAAAAGCGATTTTATGTAAACAAAACAATACTTGGATTTTATATAGTTCTAACTTAACTCGTGTGACCTTATCCAAATATGTTTGTGTATTTTTGGCAATTTTGATTTCCAAATCAGTTTCTCGGGCAATTGTTGATTAGCAACAGGTGTATTTTATTTGGAAAGTAGTCGTACTAGTTATTCTAGACGGAGAAAAAGTTGTTTTTGTGAACATTTTTACGGTCTAAATGTACTGTGCAGACGGTCGCGTAATTGTTTTTGAGATTTGCTAAAATTGAAAAATAGTCCGGTTGTCAATCTTAATTCTTGTACTTCCAACCTTTAACCTCAGTTACGTTTATCATCGGCTTTCTGTTCAGAGAGCTTCGCTGTTAGGCTCAGCCTATCTATATATATATTACTTAAATGTTATCCTAGACTAGATTTATTCATTTGCTGCCAGTTCTAGTGAAATCGACTAATTTATGTCTTACAAAATGATTTAATATTAAAATCTTCAATCAATATACCTTTTTGTAGAAAACGTCATCGCACCGTTATTTATTTTGAAAAGTGGTCATTATAAACGCATCATAATATTTCCTAGAACCGAAGTGATTAACTCTCCGTTAATTTATTCATCACGTTTACTTCCTTGATTCCTTTCAATTATAAGCAATAACACTAATTAGCTTCTATAAATGTGTCATCAGTATAACCTTATGCACTTTTAATTTCTCCAGCCTCTGCTTTACGTTTATTAAATGTCTAAGCCAGTTAGTTACACGTGGCAGTGACCAACTCGAAAGCCTAAGCTACTTTGGTCACTGCGCACATTCCAACTTTAATGATTTTTGTAATTTAATGTTGTTGTTGTAGTTGTTTTTTTCTGACGCATTGTAATTTTTTTTTTGTAAATTACTGAAATAGTGCAATAAATAAAAAAAATCTGAAAAAAAAATCTAAAATCATTAACTCATTCAAATTAAACCAAGATACATTTCGGTGGCAATGCCGAAACAAATGATGCAGGGTTCGGCTAAGTGACGGGCGGGGTTGGTAGCGGCAGAGCTCAAGCGTTTAAAACGTGATGCATTTCTTTGATAAATATATATTGTTAGATAATTGAACTGAGAGACGCGTTCTTGACAAGTTAATCATAACCTTAGATAGAATTATAAATCAAAATAAAACTTGTGGCGCGAAGTAACAAATGGGATGGGATTGGAAACGTGTTTGAGAATCATAGCTATTTGAGAATCATAGCTATTTTTCTTTAAATGTTTTCTTTTCTTTGTTTGTCTAGCGATCTAAAAGCATTTCCACTGAAAGTTTATCAAAGCTTACATGTTAATTACTGAAGGAAATAAGCTTTACCTATGAAAATACTAACTAGCATTTTTTAATGTCACTTCATTTCAGTTTCAATATCTTGCACGTTATCAATGGGCTCCGTTCGTTGATGGTGTTAACTTGAAACTATCACTACAACCAAAAGGTAATATTGTAATGTACCGTGGTCGCGCGTGTGTGACAAGAGAATCTACAAAACTAGGCAATTGAAATTATTTATTGGCCAACACACGGCAATTATATTCTTTCTGTAGTCTCGGATTTTCTTGTTTTCCAAGAAATAGACTTCCTAGACTTCCTAGCTACCTGTTAATTCAATCAAATGAAATTGAATGAGCAGAGATCAAATAATGCTTATGATCATTTCACTAAAGAGCAACAACTATAGAAATCGGAACAACATAGTCATTGTCTTTTTTTCATTACCATTTTATGATGGCACACAATGCGAATAAATATTTTACTTTTTCATTTCTTTGATAGTTTATGCATAACAGACAAAGTAGCATGGTAGGCGTCTGATAATTTCTTTACATGCACTTTATACTTGGCAAAATGATTTGTATGAACATTCCTGAGTCAGAAAAGGAACTCAGCATGTTTGGTTGGATATTAAATTGAATGGCCGTATTATAAAGAACAAACCTTAATCAAACAACCCAAGAAAGGAACACCAGTGTTAAAAAGAAATCCTTGGGTGAATTATTCAGAAGAGATGAATAGAAAGTTGATTAAATGCATGGGCTCGGCCCACATACGACGCCGTGTCCGGGATTCGAATCTGGGCCACATTGGTGGGAGGCGAGCGCTATCACCACTACACCATTCCCTGCTCCGGGAAATTGTCAAAACCGCCCAGGAGCGACTAAACTTGTTTGGACTCCAGATAGTTATATTTTATTTCGAATGCATTTTATTCTTCCTTAGCAAAATGAGTCAAAATGGAGTTTTGGAAATACCATGTTTTGGAAAGCCATTCAAGCTTGGAATGCTGTATGACTGTAGAAGCGATCGCCTCATTCCAGACGCTACCTTGTGGAATGATGATATACTAAGCAACGCCTTGGCTTCTCGTCCGTCTCGTCACTCAAGGCAATCACAATGTCAAATCTACGCAGATGACAGCTTGGACAAAAAATTGGAAATGCTCGGTGCTCATACAAATGTGAAAATGAGTTTTCTGTCAGGTCTGGTTGAGGCTCCCATCTATGCCAATTTTTTTGAAGACAAAGTGTCTCCAAGCCAACAGGCCAGAGTAATATTAAAGTACGAGAACATCGCTACGTTTGAAGAACTTGACGTCAAAATACTGGAAAGCCTTCCTTACGAAGACTTTGACGAGCAGACGAATGCCACCCACTTTGTATCAGGTGCATCATATGGCTCTAACGCGTTCTTTGTTTTTGATGGGGAAGTTAAGCGTAACGAAAGTTATGCTAATGTAAGTAGTGATATGGAAAAACTCGTTTCCTCTTTGTCCGACATCTCCATTGATGACGCGGGGTTAGTTGAAATTCCTGAAATACACAAGGAAGATGCGAAGAAACTGACTTGTAGAGTCTATGGCGACAATCTCGTTTCAAATGACACCCTTAGTTTTGAAGAAGCTGTGAAGTATTTTGACAAGCTGAGAAACTATCAGAGACGTTTGGTTCCCATCAGAGTATATGTGCAGCCACTAAGCAGTTTAAATATTCAATCTTCAGGATACTTAAATGAAATAAACATCGAAACGATCTCACAAGCAATGAGTATTATGGAAACGTTTTCGGACATAACTACCCGATTGAATGTTCTGACCAAAACCAAGGCGTTTGCCAATTTCTCAAGCATCCAGAAAAAAATTTCAAAGTTCAGAGCAATGATCTCCCAGTACAAAAGTACACTGCAAAAGAATCTCTCGATTTTGCTCCCGAAAGTACGAGGTGGTGTTGTAGATAAAGACGAGCTAATGAAAGTGTTAAAGGAAGTAGCTACAACTCCGTTTTCTCAAGCATTCCTGTCATCTTGGGTTGACAAAGCAGAAAAAGAGATTAAACTGTTGTCAATGTACTTAGATTATTTCAAGGGGATCCAACTCGCTTTTGAACCAGAGGAACGTGACAGTGTCGTCAATTCCTTAGAATATGACAGAGTTGTATGCTTCTCCTTTATGATCCAAGACGTCCAAGACCAACAACTAGAGGAGATGTATACCTTCCTACGCAACGGCCAGTCCCAACAGAAACCAGCAGAGCAAAGAAACTGGTATGAAAATCAAGTCATCATAAAGGATTTCAAAACCCAAGCAAGACGTTTTAGTTCCTTTGCCAAAGCCAATGCCAACAACAACAACATCAAATGTATTGTAACTAACATCACTTCTGAGAATCAAGATGATAAAATCGCCGTGATTCAGATGTTTCAAGATGGTCAGCCAATAGAATTTGAGTCAATTGCAATTCCTTCTCAAACACCTTCACTCAGTGCACGTGTCGATGATATTGATGCAACTTTCATGTCAACGAAAATACTGAGGCCAAGTATAAGTACAGCCGTTTACTCTAAAACGGCCTTTAGGGATACCAGTAATCAGTTCCCCAATTCGTCAGAAAACGAAAGAAACTCTGAGTCAGAAACGAGGAGTAAACAAGATGGGTCTTCTCAAACACCTTCACTCAGTGCACGTGTCGATGATATTGATGCAACTTTCATGTCAACGAAAATACTGAGGCCAAGTATAAGTACAGCCGTTTACTCTAAAACGGCCTTTAGGGATACCAGTAATCAGTTCCCCAATTCGTCAGAAAACAAAAGAAACTCTGATTCAGAGGCGAGGAGTAAGCAGGATGGGTCTTCTCAAACACCTTCACTCAGTGCACGTGTCGATGATATTGATGCAACTTTCATGTCAACGAAAATACTGAGGCCAAGTATAAGTACAGCCGTTTACTCTAAAACGGCCTTTAGGGATACCAGTAATCAGTTCCCCAATTCGTCAGAAAACGAAAGATTCTCTGAGTCAGAGGCGAGGAGTAAACAGGATGGGTCTAGCTATGTTGACCAGCAACGAAAAAAATGGGAGAATCAGCAAGAACATGTACAACCTCAGTCAATAAAAGGAAATGACGAAAACCATGGATTCCTCGTCTTACCCAAACGTCAGATTAACCAAAACACGACTTTTAAAAAAGGTGTCTCTGATAAAAAAGGAAATAAAACGACTACTGTTGAAAGTAAGATTGTTGACGCTGGGAATTCTGTTTCCTCGCCGTATGATGAAAAGACGTCCAACGTAGATAGACGTTATGATAATACTGGTCGTATAAAGACACAGGCCACACCTTCCTTAGCAGAATTAATGTGTCTTCAATCACAGATGATCAAAAGAGGCAACAGCGCAGATTCCGTTTCTATCTACAAGATTCCCACTACAGAAACCATGATGATGCAAACAGAAAAACTTGTCAAGAAATGTATCAATGATCCACGGAAGGAAAGAAAACCATCTATCGCGGGAAGATCAGAAGAAAAAATTCTTATGGTGATGGGTGCCACTGGAGCTGGGAAGAGCACTCTGGTAAATGGAATGATCAACTACATAATGGGAGTGGAATGGGAAGATAAGTTCCGATTCAAGCTTATCGACGAAAGCAGTTCATCACAAGCTCACAGTGTAACAAAGGAAATCACAGCGTACACTATCCACCCTATGGAAGGGTCTGCTCTGCCTTACGTGTTTACTATAATTGACACCCCTGGATATGGCGACACTGGTGGATTGAAGAGAGACATAACCATCACCAGCCAAGTCAAAAAATTCTTTTCTCTAGAGCCTCCTAGCGGTATTGATCACCTTGATGGCATTGGTTTTGTCACTCAGTCTTCCCTTGCACGGCTGACCCCAACGCAGACTTACATCTTCGATGCTATTCTTTCCATATTTGGCAAGGATATGGGAAACAACATCTTTATGATGGTTACCTTTGCAGATGGTCAGGATCCTCCTGTCTTAACAGCAGTCCAGACAGCAAATATATCATATCGGAAGTTTTTCAAATTCAATAATTCAGCCCTTTTCGCCGCAAATACAACTTCCGGCTTCGACCAAATGTTTTGGCAGATGGGGAAAGCATCATTTGAAGAATTTTTTGCTCATTTCCAATCCACCAAAAGCGTAAAGCTCGAACAAACCAAAAACGTTTTGGACGAACGAGAACAATTAGAGGTTCTCGTCGAAGGACTCAACCCTCGAATAAAAGAGGGTTTAGCAAAACTTGAAGAGATGCGACACGAGAGAATGGCACTACAGGAACACGAAAGTCAAATTGAACATAACAAAGATTTCGTGTTTACAGTTCCCACCTTGAAGACAACACAAATTGACCTCCGAGGAACTGGAAGACACACGACTACATGCTTAAAATGC
This sequence comes from Cladopsammia gracilis, assembly GCA_022457155.1. NCBI lineage: Eukaryota > Metazoa > Cnidaria > Anthozoa > Scleractinia > Dendrophylliidae > Cladopsammia > Cladopsammia gracilis. Next base: position 1,442,945 of record JAJGOT010000050.1, on the reverse strand, counting down.
AACTTCACCTGCCATAAGGATTGCAAGATTGCCGACAACACTCGAAAAAAGGAATGTGTTGCAATTGACGATGACAATGGAAATTGCAAAGTGTGTCCTGGCAAATGCTACTGGGAGCAGCACAAGAATGTCCCTTACCTGATAGAACATAAAACGGTCAATGAGAAAAGAACATCAGAGGACCTAAAGAACAAATACGACATGGGAATGCAAGGGAAGAACAAGGTAGAGGCAATGCTCAAAGAGCTGGAGAATATATACCGTGAGTTGCGAATCCAAGTCGTAACCGACATGTACGAAGTTCGGTTATGTCTTCACAGGCTGGATGAAATTGCCCTGAAACCCAATCCGCTCACGGAATTGGACTACATTGAGCTATTGATCGAAGCCGAAAAGAATGAACGCAATGAGGGATGGATGGATCGCGTGAGAGCCTATGAGGAGGTCAAAAGCAAAGCTACAGTGCTTGCTAAGATAAAAAGTGCTAAACAAATCCGAACGTTAATTGATGAAATTTTACCGAAGCAAGGAGAAATCGCTACTTCGAGAAAAAAATGTCCCCAAAAAGCCTCACAATGCACAATACAATGAAAATCTTTGTACTTATACTGGCTACAACTTTGTTATCGCGAATTTTGAAATTGCGTTCAACTAAGTTGCAAGCACCGCAGAGGTCCTTTTACAACTTAGAGATTATGACCAGTTAAAAATTCACTTGTTACGAGCGTTTGCATTTGTGTTATCAGTTGCATTGTTAATTGAACATAATAATAGGTTTACATTTAAAAGTAGAGACTGAAAGCGAAAACACCGAAGCTGTCGCCCCATTTGAAAATCACAGTTAGAAGACTGCTAGAAAATAACGGAGACAACTGGGGAGAGTACATTAAGTAATGCTCCACATAAAAACTTTAATAAACTTCATTGTTCTACGCCATTGGCTCTTTCCCACATAGAATATCTTTGGTTTCAAGAATAGAGGAGGATGCGATGGTTCATAATTATATTTCATTATAAAAATAAAGAAAAATGTTCGTGCCTAACCAATCAGAATAGCAGAAGACAATATCTAATAATTTTGCTTCTTTGATGGAGTTCCCCAAATACAATATGTTTTAAAACTTTCATGTTGTGCGATTGGGTCTCAAATTACTTGAAACCTAAAAAAAATTAGACTTAATGCAACTTGAACTTTAAATTTTTAGCGGTTTTTGAGTCTAGGCCAATGAGATCACTAGTTGAAACAATGAAAAAGTTTACATTCCATCGTGCATTGCCGTTGAGCACTATCCTTCTTATGCGGATCATTACTTAAAGCTTAGTCACGTTAAGTATTGTTCTACTACTTATTTTTATTATTGCCATTTACTATTAAAGAAAGTAAAAGGTGTCTGTAGAGGAGAGGCAGCCACATATAGACCATAATGTACCTATGTGCCATAATGTACCTCAGTAACTAAAACAATGCGTTAAAGTGTTATTCTAGTGTATATATACCTTTGCATTTCTATTTGTATAAGTATAATGTTATACTTACTGTAGAGGAGTGACAGCCAGTAGCGTAACAGACTGCGTCGTAGTTTAGTCGTTGGATTGACTCCTTAAGAGCATCAATAATCGAGTACAGTATTTCAACTTTTGCATTTCTATTTAAATAGGTATAAGAGATATTTATCTGTAAAGGTGTGACAGCATCAGTTTCCTCAATAACCAAAGGAATGCGTTACCGTTTAGTCACACAGACTACCGAACTATAAGTTTATATCCTAGCGTGTTCATACTTTTGCATTTATATTTTTGTTCTAGTAAGTAAGTATAAGGTTATAGTTAACTGCAGGGGTGTAGGAACCAATAATCTTAAAGACTGCGTTAAAGTCAATCAGACTGAACCCTACAAGAAATATACTGGTGTTTATTCTGTAAAGGAGTGGAATCCAATAATCTAAAAGATTGTGCTAAAGTTTAGTCAATCAGACCGCCACCCTATAAGTTTTCTTCTAATATGTTGATTCTGTAAAGGGGTGGCATCTAATAATCTAAAAGACCGTGCTAAAGTTTAGTCAATCAGACCGCCACCCTATAAGTTTTCTTCTAATATGTTGATTCTGTAAAGGGGTGGCATCTAATAATCTAAAAGATTGTGCTAAAGTTTAGTCAATCAGACCGCCACCCTATAAGTTTTCTTCTAATATGTTGATTCTGTAAAGGGGTGGCATCTAGTAATCTAAAAGACTGTGCTAAAGTTAGGACAATAAGACTGCCACCCTATAAGTTTTCTTCTAATATGTTTATCCTGTAGAGGGGTAGCATCCAATTATTGTGTTAAAGTTTAGTCAAGCAGATTGCCACCCTATAAGAATTATTCTAATGCGTGTATTCTGCAAAGGAGTAGCATCCGATAATCTAAAAGACTTTGTTAAAGTTTAGTCAAGCAGATTGCCACCCTATAAATAATATTCTAATATATTTATTCTGGAGAGGAGTAGCATCTAGTAATCTAAAAGATTGTGTTAAAGTTTAATCAATAAGACTACCACCCTATAAGTATTATTCGAATATGTGTATTCTGTAAATGGGTAGCAGCCAATAATCTAAAAGATTGTGCTTACTGTAAGTTTAGACAATCAGACTGCCGCCCTATAAGAATTGTTCTAATTTGTGTATTGTGTAGAGGAGTAGCAGCCAATAATCTAAAAGACTGTGTTAAAGTTTAGTCAAGCAGACCGCCACCTTATAAGTATTATTCTAATATGTTTATCCTGTAGAGGGGTGGCATCTAATAATCTGAAAGATTGCGTTTAAGATTAGTCAATTAGACTGCCACCCTATAAGTATTATTATAATAGCGTAGCACTTGCCAGGCCGAAGGCCTGGCTGCGCAGCTCCATACTCATAGAACCTACGCCGTGATTTTTCATGGTCATGGCTAGCGGAATGTTTCGCGGGCGCGTGTCCGCCCGCCGAGACCCGTGTTGGAACAACATCCGGGATCTTGAAAGCAAGGCTTTGTTTTTCGCGCGGCCACACAGCCGTGAGCTCGGTAAACACTTTAGTTGTTTTCTTTTGCCTAGCGGAGAATTAAACTGGTTATTTTCCTGCATTTTTTCGCGGTTTGCTACTCAAGACAGGGATACTAATTAAGGTATACTCAGAAGCCGCTTTAGTGGAAAAAGACGAGCTTTCAGGGATAAAATCTTGCTTCGAGGAACTTCATGTATTACATTTTTATCAATGCGGGAGATGATTTCAGAACCAGAAGCGGAGATTTGAATTTCCAACCAAGCGAGGAACTTAAAAGGTAAAACAGATTACAGTTTTCGATGAGAATTTATGTTGATATCAATCTGTGAGTGACTTGTTATTAGTGTTATTGTTAGTTTTGGCGAATTGATTTTAAAACGTGCCTATCTCTTGAATTTCATCGAAGAAAGCTTGAACTCGATGAGCTATAATTACATGGTACGCGTTTTGCTTTTAAACGTAAACTAATGGAGATTTGAATAAATTTTTTCGAAAGAAGATTGTGTTGTCCATTTTTATGTGTTTGTTCATTCATTAGATAGATTGAAAAGCGATTTTATGTAAACAAAACAAGACTTGATTTTATTAGTACGGTTCTATCTTCACTCGCATCGCCTTTTAATATGCAAATAAGCTTATGTTTGTGTATTTTTGCAATTTTTGATTTTCAAATCAGTTTCTCGGGCAATTTTTGACAAACATAAACTGTATTTTATTCGGAAACTAGTGGTACTATTTATTCTAGACAGAGAAAAGTTGTTTTTGTGAACTTTTGTACGGTCTATAAAAATGTACTGTGCAGACGGTCGCGTAATACTGTTTTTGAGAATTGCTAAAATCGAAAATAGCCCCTTCGTCAATCTTAATTCTTGTGCTTCCAACCTTTCACCTTAGTTAAGTTTCACCTTAGTTAAGCTTGTTCAAAGTGCGACGCTGTTAGGCTTGGGCTATCTATATATATTATGTGTATTCTGTAAAGGAGAAGCAGCCAATAATCTAAAATATTGTGTTAAAGTTTAGTCAAGCATATAAAGCTATTAATATTATTCTAATATGTTTATTCTGTAAAGGAGTAGCATCCAATAATCGATCTAAAAGATTGTGTTAAAGTTTAGACAATAAGACTGCCACCCTATAAGATACTAGTCTCCCACAGCAACAAAAAGAATGCGTCATAGTTTAGTCCAATAACTGCTTCCTTAAATATTATTCTGTTGTGTTTGTACCACGTTATATTTTATGTGTATTTTTATTAGAATATTTTTTTACAATGGGCAGATGAAATGCTAGTTTGACCACTGCGTGATAGATAGCTGAAGAAATAAGTTACAGTCAACTCTTGAAATCATATTGGTATAACTTAACCCTCGGACGTCCAAGGTTAAGTTTTTTCTCCAGTACTTTCAAGACCATTTAAGATTAGCACATGTACTGGTTCCGCTTGTCAAATCAGGTAGTTCACCTGACTTTGGAAAATGTTTTATTTGGAATGCTTTCAACACACTGCCCTTCACACATACTACTCAATTACTTTATTATTATCGGAAAACTGTTTTTGTGGGACTGCAGAAGAAAACAAATACACCCTAAAACACAAGGTTATCAGAACAAGATAGCTATCAAATATGAAATTGAAAGAAAAATAAATAAGAAAAACTTCTTTGAAAAGAAATGGATATTCAAATGAAAAGGAATGGTTAATAATTTGAAAATCTTAAGCCGATTTGCCTTCTATCCTGTTTGTCTTTTTTTTATGTTTCTTGGTTCATTTAGTTTAATAAGCTTAAATTGTTTAATTTCTTAAGCTGAAAATAGGGTAACTGTGTAAGATTGTTAAATATATCGAATTGTTATCACTTTTAACCTATTTTGTGAATGTAAAATTGTAACTGTGTAAATAAAAGGTCAGAATAATAAAATAATAATAACAATAAAAAAAAAAGATTAGCACATGTCGTTTTCAGTAGCTGTTCATTTATCCTTTAGACACATTTTGTGGCGACAACCGGTTGCTATGGTAAAGAGATATGACGTCATAAGTAACATGTGGTCAACCCATTTTTGAAGAAAAAAGCGTGTTTTTCACCTTTTTTCAGCGAAAAAACATATAAAATGCTACCAAAAGCATCAAAATGTTTAATTGTATGTTATTGTGCAACGCTAGCAGACAATATTTGCAATTTCCGCATTTTTCTGATAAATTTGAATTTTTTGTAAAATCCAAGAAGGCGGCCACCTTGGCGGCCATTTTGGACGTCACGGACCCCAGCAGTGCCCCAACCCATAATATTTACCTTTTCTTGTAGAGCACATCGCGGGCTATCTAAAAATATTTCCGAAATATTGCAACATCGTAAAAAACCAAAGGGGGGGGGGATGTTGCAACACTCCCCCCCCCCCTTGTACCACGGTTGGGGTATACGTTTGCCAGTACGTCCGAGGGTTAAAGCATCATGCAGGATCAAAGTTAAAATTGACGAAGCCATTATTTTGGATGCTGTATCCATAAGAACTGTGATATCAAGGACTTGATGTTTATGGGCTGAAAACGATTATCACGAGATCATACTCTCGAAGAACACTGGTATGTTTGCCTTGTTTAAACATCCTCATGTACAGCTTTGGAGTCCCAATTATATTTACAAGTGTCGCGGAAGTGACCTGATGATAGCAATCTTAATTGATAGGATTATTTAGGTATCTAGGATCACTGTCTGCTTATGGAAACAGCAAAGAAAAGGCACCGTAAAGTGACAAAATGTGGAGCTGGTGGATGTATCTCGGTTTCGATGTACCATTGGTTTGATGTGTTGTAGTCCAGTTTTACAGTCATTTAAATACGTGCTCTGAAAACTGGTTGGAGTTTACTTTTTATCATTTCGGACTGGACATTTACAGTGGTACACACCCACCGCTAACATGATGACTTGGGACAAATCCTTGCATTATTTTCTTACGTCCGGTAAAAAGAACAGATTTAATCGTGTCTTCGATGCAAATCAGCCATAAGAACTGTGAGGTCAGCGACGTCATGCTTACACAAACAACAATCATCGCTAAAAAAAGTTGTTGAGTTTCTCAAGTGTCATTTTTGTTGAATTTAAAATTTTTGCTACTGCATTAGTTTCAGCACTGGGAGCTTCAGACTGTTTACGGTTTTTTCACTTTTCTGGTAACTGATTTGCTATCGTCGTAAAAGTACCATTTATGTATTAAACGAGAAGGGTAGATCACGCCTTTTTGTGCTGTTTTGCCAAAGTAAATCCGAATGATTAAAGATATAAACAAAATTTAGGAAGATAATTGTGACACAGCTGATTTTCCTGGACTGAAAAAAAAATCATTTTTTCTTCATATTGAATGAGGACATGGAGTTTAATGTACAGACATTGGTTTTCGCTCTAGTTTTCTCGCTGTGGTTTCAATAATTTTTTTTTCAACGTTTGAGGCGAAAGGTATAAATTATCCGAAAGAGCTTGATCTATCATTCTCAAATTGGACGTGTATGTCACCAGTGAGTTACAACATACAATACTTTATTTCACATTTCCATGACATGGTCAACATTACAAGGAATAGTTAAACACTAGCTAACTATATTTGCGTTCAATCCTAATCTTGTGTTGGGCGGGAGTTCTTTTCAGGGGCAAACCGGACGGGAACTGATATATACTTTGGCATCTCCCCGAACGTTTTCACATACCTTCTTTTGTGAGAACGCATTTTGCTAATGGTTGATTACTGATAGTAATTATGTGCGTCTGATTTATATAAGGAGATATAGCCGCGCTTTACTCACTAAACTACAGCCTTCGACAAGAACACGCCTAGTTCTACACAGAGAGGTGCGTGTAAGATTATTATAACGTTGGTAGCTGAAATTACTGCTTTGTCTGATTATAATGCGTCATCGATATCAAACATTGAAGCTATGTTAAGACATGGCTATTGATCAATGAAATTTTGCTAATTAGGGTTGGTTTTGTTTTGTAATAACTTGGTTTGTCTTATAATTGTTTCAAAACAAAACGAAACATACTAGACAACTTAGAATTAGCCTTGAGAAGATCCCTATATAAGTTCCTGACATTATTTAATTAAAAGTTAGCAGCTTTTTAATAACAACTTTCAACATGTACCAAGATAAGATTCATGTTTTACTCACTGGGTGTAGTTTGTAGTTGTAACCATTGAAAGTTTAGAGCTAAGCTTAGCATAACAAACATTGGCGTGAAATTAATAGTCTGTTTTATTTTCCTGCTACCTAGACATAATAAATCGATGACGTCAGTGACATCAATGAATAATCGATGAGTAATCGATGAGCAATCATTTGATTAGTCATTGATTATTGCCGATAACCAATACATAATCCATGACTAATCGAGGGTTACAACATTTTTAGTCATCGATTAATCATTAATGTCATCGATTAGTCATCGATTGCATTAATTGCTCGTCAATATCATCGCGTGGCTGCCGTTTTTTCGCTTTAAAATTTGTCTTTGCAGTTATAATTTCTTCACAACCCTTCCAGTATTTAAATGTAGAACAAGGATAAGTACAAGAACGTCATTTATAACAGAGAAACATTTTTACTCAACGGAATAGTCTTTCTGGAAAATATTGGTACAAAAGGGTGGGAAACTAGTTATAGTTGTAATGATTAACCAGTGAGTAATCAATGAGTAATCAATGCGTAATCAATGAGAAATCAATGACATCAATGACTAATCAATGGCATTTATCTGTTTGCTTGTTTCGTAACACGGAGCCCAGACAAATTGCATAAGTTACTTCAAAATAATGCGTGAAAATATAAAGCCACATGACCTCATTTAACCTCGATCAAACTTCACTAAAAACTTAGTTTCCGTGTTTTATGATTCTGCCCTAAATACAGAATTTATAAACACGACACGAACAATACACTAAAACACCAATTTCATGGAGAATATTGGTTATGGGTCTGGGAACGACTCCATAGTCTGTACTTTATTACAAATTGCTCAACAGGCTTATGAAATAACAATGAAATTAATAAACTCAAGACAACTATAAACTCTGATGTTATGCAAACAATGTGCTGGAAGTGCCAGGGAGGCCAGAAAAAACCTACTATAAAAAACCCTAAAGGGAAAAAGAAAACGTAGGAAATCTGAGTCGGGACCAAGGCACTAACCAGTTCCCCCGACAGGAATAAGAAATAAACTACAATCCGAGAGCCTTAGAAACTTCCAAAAGACTATCTCTGGAGTATTTAATGTATCTGCGCTTAGAAGATGTGCAGCGCCAACCAGCGTGCCTGTCTAACAAATCACCGCTGATATTCATGCATGCAGCATTAGAGGCTGCACCAGATTTAATGCTATGCATACTAAAGTCTTTGACATTCTGTACAAACGGCAAAACGTGGTTTTAAATTCCTCTCGAATACGACTGCAAGAAATACCAAGATATGCATGAAAATATTCTTTGGATCTAGATTTGACTATGCGCCTTATCAGGGAACAAGATGGACTAGAACGTTTAACACGCTCAAGCAGCTTTTCTGTAATCGAAACAGGGCATGTGACTTTGCCGGATTTGGCAAAAAGGATGGTATGGCCTTCTCTGTATTGGTCGTTTTTACGTTTAGGGATACTTATCGACATATGGTCGCTATGCAAGCTAATGTCCTGAATGTTCAAAGACTGCAGTTCGTCCGTACGCAGAAAACCAGCATAGCCCAGGAGTAGCACCGCAAGAAATCGTAGATCACTAAGGGCTGTGCTTCCAATGTATTCATTACAAAGTCGAACCACCAACTCATAGGGCAGAGGCTCTTTTGGGTGGACTGGGCGACCAAGCTTTCTTTTGGCACCTTCCAAGCACGCTTTCACGAGAGGATGGTTTGTTGGGCTTCTCTTAAAGCCGGCCATTTGGTGGACCCAATTAATGGCGTATAATGCAGCTTCGATCGAAGAAACACCTGTACCTTTCTCAACGGATGATTGACAAAGCTCTGTTAAGAAGAGGAACACATGAAGAGGCTCAGCGGGAATCACGGAAACATCCACTTTCGAAAGCGCCCAGGAACGCCACTTGGACCAACTGGCTGTGTACTTGCAAATAGTCGAAGGAGCTTTAGAGGAAAGCTGGAGGCTAAGCATCTCTGGCATCAATGATTCGAAAACTGGGTCTCTGAGCAAAACCACATCGTTCCAAATATCAGCTCGAGAGAGCTCTGAAAAACACTAAGCAGACAAAAATGCATTAGAAAATGAATCCAAGTAAGAAAGCGCCAGGAATACGTACTGGCTTTCATGCAAACTATTGTCACCTAAGTGGTGACTTAAACCCAATTGGCTACATGCACCTAAGTGGTAACGTACGACTAAATGGCAACTAACACTAAAGTGGTGACTAACGCCTAAATGGCAACTCACACCGAAGTGGTGACTTACGCTTAAATGGCAACTCACACCAAAGTGGTGACTTGCGCCTAAATGGCAACTCACACCAAAGTGGTGACTTCAGCCCAATTGGCTACCAGCGCCTTAAGTGGTAATACACGCCTAAACGGCAACTTACACCCAAGTGGTGAATATCCAATAAGGGATGGAAACACCTAAGAGGTGATAGTCTATCAAAATTGCAACTACGAACATATAAACCCAACGAAATTCGCACTAAATGGCGCCTTTGACTGTGAAAAACACCCGCGACTGCGTGCTAAACAACAAACTATCCGTGCGATCAATACTCGATTATCTGAAGTCAAGCCTCAAGGCTAACAAGTTGAATTTGGGACAATCGCAAAAAAACTGACGGTTTTCTCTTGTAAGTGGCCATTTGCCCGGGGCCTTCTAATAAGAGATCGCTTATTTTTGGTAAAGTGAAAACTGATTGAACGTACGCCTTAAATGCGCCCGAACTAGAGTGCAGAAAGGGCCAAAAATACGCAGATGGCCACTCTGGAATTATCAATGTGCCATATCCGCGATTCGCTTCAAGATGGCGCACTGATGCAACTATGAGATAAGGCGGAGGACATAACCAGTTGTTATCGTGGCTCCAGTCCTGGCTGAGGGCATCTACGCCGATGCTTCCTGGGGACGCATGCTTGGAGTTGAAACGTGGCAACAAGGTATTGTAATGAGAGGCGAAGCGATCGATCGAATGAGGGGTCCCCACCGAGCGTCCAGGAGACGAAAAACACTAGGATGAATCGACCAGTCGTCTGGATCAATATATCGGCTTAACAAGTCAGCCCTCTCGTTAAGGGAGCAAGGAATCCATTGCGGAGACAAGACAATCCCATGAGATAAGCACAACTGAAACACATCCAAGCCTAGGCGTTGCAGATGCGGTTTCGAACTACCGACCGAGATGATTCGGGCCGCGGATTGGCTATCAGTCTTTACGACTACTCTTCTAGACTTCAACTGAGCTGCGAACCAAAGCAACACATAGTAAATTGCCTTCAACTCTCGGTAAGTAGAACTCTGAGCGGCGTCCTCACTAGTCCACATTCCTCGAACCGCGGTATCGTCGAGAGAAGCTGAAAACCCCCCAAAAGCAATATCACTGGCATCCGTAAAGATCACTGTACTAGTCGAAGGTGGGGGTCTGATGGAATACCCTTTAAAATGGTCTATGTTACACAACCAAAACCTCAGTTCTTCTAAAAGAGGGGCAGATAAGGATACGACCTGATCCCACCCAAAGGTTCTGGATTCTATTGTGAAGTACATCTGGCGAGTAAAAAGGCGACAAATTGGCCCGACGGCTAATGTTAAGGAGATAACCGACCCGGCGATCTTGGCTAATTGACGGATTGATATGTGACCAATAAGAACAGCTGCGTTCAAGAGACTCTTAAGCTTAGATACCTTCCTTTCAGGAACCTGAAAAAGCAGGGAGACAGAATTGATGATAAAACCCAGCCATTCCCCGACCTGCATCGGAGCCCAGTGGGATTTCTCTTCGTTACATAACAAACCTGAAGAATGCAAGTCTCTCTTTTGGATAAAACTAGCACTAGCTGCCAAGGCAGAACACTTATCGGGTTGACTAGCAAAACCGTCGTCGAGATAGACGAAACTGGAATAACCCATGGAACGCCATCGCCTTACTAAGGGCCGCATAAGCTTAGAAAAAAAAAAACAAAAACAGGCGCTACTCAAACCAAAGGGGAGGACACAGAACGTAAAATATCTAACGCTGCCGTTGAAAGGCCATGCGAAACCCAGATACTTTTGATGATCGGGGTATATATCGACATGATGATAACCTGATTTCAGAACCCATGTAAAAAACCAATAGTTTTCCTCGATAACTTGTGATAAGGAACGAAGATCTTCATACTTAAACTTAGGTTTAACAAGAAATTCGTTGACATGTCTGAGGTCAATCACTAGGCGAAGCAACGGTCAAAGGGTTGACACAAAACGGGGCAGAAACATGCTCTACGATACAATCATTAACAAGGAGCTCTGATATAGCCTCTGCGACAAAACTTGAATGATTAAATGCAGACAAGTTGTTCTTAAGAAAACATCGAGGGGGGTAATTGCTAAAAGGTAACCTATACCCTCCTTGATTATATTAACTACAAATTCTGAAGCATCCAAACAATTAATCCAAAATTCTGTTGATGTTTTCAAACGCCCTTTGACACCCTGACTTGTACTGCAGGAATTAAATTCGTCCGCGTTACAGGACTTTATATAATTAACACAATACTCAAATTCTTGTTCCAAAATATTAGTGCTTCCATCTAGTCATTTAGATGAACTGCTGAATAAGTGTGAATAAATGAACTTGAACTTGAACTTGAACTTGAACTTGATGCTTTAGGGTCAGTCGTAGCTTTCCTACAGGAAAAGCTAAAGTGGCCAAATTCCCCGCACTGGAAATGAACAAAATACACAGGATGAATACAAACGCAAATGACATAAGAAATAATGTTAGAGCCCTTGGAAATCTAAAGATGAGAGTACTGCAAAATAAATACACGCCAAGAATAAAAAAATTGCGCGTAGTAGTCGTTCACCGGTAGACCCGAAGGACGAATATACAACGGTACAAAATATATATAGCCATATGCTAATTCCTCCGATAAGGAGTGGTAGCTCAAGGAAGTGGCAATTGAACTTCCTTAGGACACCCAACAATAAATTCTTAAGTAACGTGCAGAAAGTAAATACCTGCTAAACTGCGTACCGCAGATATTTACACAAAGCTGTCCGTAGTGCGTAAGCATCCAGTTAATTTACTGATGCAAATAGTATTAGACTACGAGTAATTTCTTATTTTTTCAGAGATTGTAAAGAAGTGCATAAAAGGTCGCAGCTGTTCAATTTGAGAAGGAATGGATGGCACGGAGAAAAAAATAGAACAGAAATTTAAGGAGGCTTGCAAGTTCTTCGAAGCAAAAATTGAAAAGCAAACCCAAGACATCAAGAATGAATTGGAAAGAGTGCATCGTTCCATAAACAAACTTAGCTCCCCAGATGCCAGAAGAAGTACATGTAAGTGTTAATTCAATTGTACTTTCTTGTCACGTGTTGTTCCTTCTTTATTACATGGCTAGATACATGAGCGGATAAGATGAAATGAAACATGTGGTGTAATTGATTGTCTACAAGATTTCTTTGTACAGAAATACTAAGAGGACCGCTCGTGTGGCTTTACGCTTAAGTTGTCAATACGTTAGCTTTCGAAAAAATCGCGGACCTAGTGCTGGCACAAGTCGAAACACCAATTTCGCTTAATATTTTGCTATAGATAGACGGTGGTTTCTCTCAGACACTGACCAAACTTATTTGATGACAATCAGTGCTGCTCGTCCCTCTGAGTATTTTGTATTTAAAGTGCCTTACTGATAAAAAAATTCAAAGCTCAACATTTCCTACTGCATATTGTATGAGCCCAAATTATCACTGTTCAATTGTTGACTTCCCTTAAAAAAGCCCCAGTTCAATGATAATCGGCAATATGCCGGGTTTTTTAACTTACAAGTCTTCTTATAATTTTCATAAAGATATGGCGGACAACACATCTACCACCAGTGACGCTGAACATGGAAGGCAAAACACTGAAATATCAAGACGGAGTAAACCATCACTAGCTCAAAAAAGAGAACATGAAGCCGCTTGGGCCATAAAAGATGCATTTTATGTGTCGCCGTCTGGCGAAGGATGGTGTTATAATCTTCCGAACTTAGACACTGCTCATACAAAGACACAGGCACCATCTACCTTAGCAGACAGAATGCGTCTTCAATCAGAGAAGATCGAAAGCGGCAACAGCACAGATGCTCGTTCCATCTATAAGATTCCCACCATAGAGACTATGATAATTCGAGGAAAAAAAAAACTCGTCAAGAAATGTCTCAAAGACCCTCTAAGGGGAGAACATGGTTGCGTCGGAAGGAAGCCACAAAAAAATCTTATGGTGATGGGTGCCACTGGAGCTGGTAAAAGCACTTTGATCAATGGGATGATTAACTACATAATGGGAGTAAAATGGGAAGATAAATTTCGATTCAAGGTTATCGACGAAAGCAGTGCAACAGTACAAATCACAGCGTACACTATTCCTCCTATGGAAGGCTCTGCCCTCCCTTACTCGTTTACAATAATTGACATCCCTGGTTATGGTGACACTGAAGGATTGAAAAAAGACACGTTCATCACCAGCCAAGTGAAAGAATTATTTTCTCTTGAGCCTCCCACTGGCATCGATCACCTTGATGGTATTGGTTTTGTCATTCAGTCTTCCCTTGCACGGCTGTCCCCAACGCAGTCTTACATCTTCGATGCTATTCTTTCCATATTTGGCACGGATATGAGAAACAACATTTTTATGATGGTTACCTTTGCAGATGGTCAGGATCCTCCTGTCTTAACAGCAGTCGAGACAGCAAATATATCATATCGGAAGTTTTTCAAATTCAATAATTCAGCCCTTTTCGCCGCAAATACAACTTCCGGCTTCGACCAAATGTTTTGGCAGATGGGGAAAGCATCATTTGAAGAATTTTTTGCTCATTTCCAATCCACCAAAAGCGTAAAGCTCGAACAAACCAAACAAGTTTTGGACGAACGAGAACAAATAGAGGTTCTCGTCGAAGGACTCAAACAGCAAATAAAAGATATTGTAGCAACACTTCAAGAGATGCAACACAAGAGAATGGCACTACAGGAGTATGAAAGTCAAATGGAACATAACAAAGATTTCGTGTTTACAGTTCCCACCATGAAGACAACAGAAATTGACCTCAGAGGAACTGGAAGATACACGACTACATGCTTAAAATGCAACTTCACCTGCCATAAGGATTGCAAGTTTGCCGACGACACTCGGAAAAAGGATTGTGTTGCTAGTTACGATGACAATGGAAATTGCAAAGTGTGTCCTGGCAAATGCTACTGGAATGTCCACAAGAATGTCCCTTACCTGATAGAACATAAAACGGTCAATGAGAAAAGAACATCAGAGGACCTAAAGAACAAATACGACATGGGAATGCAAGGGAAGAACAAGGTAGAGGCCATACTTAAAGAGCTGGAGAATATATACCGTGAGTTGCGAATCCAAGTCGTAACCAACATGTACGAAGTTCGGTTATGTCTTCACAGGCTGGATGAAATTGCCCTGAAACCCAATCCGCTCACGGAATTGGACTACATTGAGCTATTGATCAAAGCCGAAAAGAATGAACGCAATGAGGGATGGATGGATCGCGTGAGAGCCTATGAGGAGGTCAAAAGCAAAGCTACAGTGCTTTTTTGGATAAAAAGTGCTAAGGATATCCCAAAGGTAATTGATTAAATTTTACCGAAGCAAGAAGAAATCGCTACTTCGACAAAAAAATGTCCCAAAAAAGCCTCCCAATGCACAATACAATGAAATTCTTTGTACTTATAAAACTTTGTTATCGCGAATTTTGAAATATCGTTCAACTAAGCTGCAAGCACCACAAAGGTCCTTTTACAACTTTTACAACTTAGAAATTATGACCAGTTAAAAATTCACTTGTTACGAGCGTTTGCATTTATGTGTTATCAGTTACATTGTTAATTGCACATAATAATAGGTTTACATTTAAAAGTAGAGACTGAAAGCGAAAACACCGAAGCTGTCGCCCCATTTCAAAATCACAGTTAGAAGACTGCTAGAAAATAACGGAGACAACTGGGGAGAGTACATTAAGTAATGCTCCACATAAAAACTTTAATAAACTTCATTGTTCTACGCCATTGGCTCTTTCCCACATAGAATATCTTTGGTTTCAAGAATAGAAGAGGATGCGATGGTTCACAATTATATTTCATTAAAAAAATAAAGAAAATCCATTTGCGTGAAAAAAAGATTGCTAAATGTTCGTGCTTAACCAATCAGAATAGCAGAAGCCATTGCCATTTACTATTAAAGAAAGTAAAAGGTGTCTGTAGAGGAGAGGCAGCCACATACATACCATAATGAACCTATGTGCCATAATGTACCTCAGTAACTAAAACAATGCGTTAAAGTGTTATTCTAGTTTATATATACCTTTGCATTTCTATTTGTATAAGTATAAGGTTATACTTACTGTAGAGGAGTGACAGCCAGTAACGTAACAGACTGCGTCGTAGTTAAGTCGTTCGATTGGCTTCTTAAGAGTATCAATAATCGAGTACAGTATTTCAACTTGTTCATTTCTATTTGAAATAGGTATAGGAAATATTTATCTGTAAAGGTGTGACAGCATCAGTTTCCTCAATAACCAAAGGAATGCGTTACCGTTTAGTCACACAGACTACCGAACTATAAGTTTATATCCTAGCGTGTTCATACTTTTGCATTTATATTTTTGTTCTACTAAGTAAGTATAGGGTTATAGTTAACTGCAGGGGTGTAGGAACCAATATTCTTAAAGACTGTGTTAAAGTCAATCAGACTAAACCCTACTAGAAATATGCTGGTGTTTATTCTGTAGAGGAGTGGAATCCGATAATTTAAAAGATTGTGCTAAAGTTTAGTCAATCAGACCGCCACCCTATAAGTTTTCTTCTGATATGTTGATTCTGTAAAGGGGTGGCATCTAATAATCTAAAAGACCGTGCTAAAGGTAGGACAATGAGACTGCCACCCTATAAGTATTATTCTAATATGTTTATTCTGTAGAGGGTGGCATCTAATATAATCTAAAAGACTGTGCTAAAGTTTAGTCAATAAGACGGCTACCATATAAGTTTTCTTCTAATATATGTATTCTGTAAAGGAGTAGCAGCCAATAATCTAAAATATTGTGCTAAAGTTTAGTCAATCAGACTGCCACCCTATAAGTATTATTATAATATGTTTATCCTGTAAAGGAGTAGCATCCAATAATCGATCTAAAAGATTGTGTTAAAGTTTAGACAATAAGACTGCCACCCTATAAGAATAATTCTTATGTGTATTCTGTAAAGGAGCAGCAGCCAATAATTTAAAATATTGTGTTAAAGTTTAGTCAAGCAAACTGCCACCCTATAAGTATTATTAACGTATAACAATCACAGCCACAGATACCAGTATAACACAGCAACAAAAAAAAAATAATAATAATGCGTCATTGTTTAGTCCAATAACTGCTTCCTTAAATATTATTCTGTTGGGTTTATACCACGTTATACTTTATGTGCATTTTTATTAGAAATACGTATAGAATTATACAGTTGTACTGTAGTGGCAGTTACAGATATCATAATTTATAATTCAACACATTGATACACTGCCCAAATATGGTAAAAAAAGTTATCGATATGCGTTATGTCCACATGACGTATAACCAGCGATGGCGGTAAATTTCGCATTTTGAAGGAAAGTGAAAATGACTGCTGCCTGCAATTTCGTGTTTTTTGGCGAAAAAGTGCGTGAACTATCAGTTAAAAAAGGGAAAAGAAAGAAAAAAAAAGAGAAGAAAAGAAAAGAAAAGAAAAGATAAAAATACTGTTCACATGATTGGACAAAAAAGGCGCGAAATTTTCGCGTTGTCGCGGTCGCAGTGTTTCTTGGCGTAGCTGAATGAAAACTGGTTCAAAGTTTAACCGCTCGACAAGAAGTGAATGAAGGAGCACAGTTTTCGTGAAATTCCTTTGGTAATCACCTCTGGAATATGATATAGACTTGATGTTTCCTCAGAAAAGTTTCTGATCTCGTCATTACGGCTGTGGGAGCTAAAAAACGAGCAAGTTTGTAAACAACATTGATCGACTCAGCTCGTACTTCGATGTTTGAAAATTTGGTGCTTATGGAAGGGACTAAAAAGCCAAATCAACTACAGGTACGAAGTTTTAACCGTTTCTTGTATCCTTTAGCTGTGAATTTTTGTAAGCTTACTGTCCACCGCTGCAGTTCTTTCCGACTTTTCGCCGCTATGTTTAGGTTCGTAGCCGTGCAGTGTTTGTTCAATTTGTTTTCATTCTGAATTGAACTTTTTAAGATACGAAACACTTGTAACTAAGACATTCTATGCCATTTTACTGTGTTTTAATTCTTGTAGTCACTACTCTGTCCCGTTCTTTGAGTAGACGAAAGCTCTTCGTAGAAACTGTCAACTGATTGTGTACGCTAAATTAATTTTTATTAGCTTGGCAAAAGTTTCGGCATTCACTGCTTGTTGTTTAAGAAATGGTGCGAGGTAAAATATTGTAGTTAGCCTTTTTACTTAATGACAGGTTGTATATCTCAATGATTTTTTTCTCGAAACTGTGATTTGTTATCAATGTGCTGAATTATAAAACAGTTATTTTGTTCAAGCTTGCACAATATTGACAAAGGCGCCACTTTCATTCATGAACTGTGTGATGTTGCAAGTTTCGCGCGGTAAAACATCTGTAAGCTTTTTTTTTAAATAAAAGGCTTGTCGGCGATATTTTTTTCTTCAAACTGTGCTTTGTTATCAATGTGTTGAATTATAAAACTATTATAGCGCTCAAGCTTGCGTGATATCGCCTAATTTTAGCCGACTCGGCCTACGGCCTCGTCGGCTAAGTATTAGGCGATATCACGCGCGCTTTCGCGCTATAATAGTTAAATACATAAATAATAAATAACCCGGTGTAATTTAACAGTGAAAGGAACGTATTTTTGTTGGTTAAGTTTCTCTGTCACTCTACAAAGACTGTTTAGTTTTCATTTACATTTCAGATACGTATGTATCTCGGTTTCGATGTACCGTTGGTTTGATGTGTTTGTAGTCCAGTTTTACAGCCATTTTTAAATACGTGCGCTGAAAACTGGTTAGATTTTACTTTTTAGCGGAGCAATTGCCAGGCCGAAGGCCTGGCTGTGCAGTCCCCTACTCATAGAACCATGCCGTAATTTTTCATGGTCATGGCTAGCGGAATGTTTCGCGGGCGCGCGTGTGCCCGCCCTCCGCGCGCCGTCGCGCAGGACCGGACTACTGCAGCTCCGCCGTCGCGCAGGACTAGCTCGCGGGCGCGTATGACGTCGCAAAACATGCGCGTACGACGTCATGTTGAAACCAAAGCGAGGCTTTGTTTTTCGCGCGGTTACATGCCGAATGTCACGTCAGCTAGAAAAACACTGTGAATTTACCAAGCGGAGAAAATCGTTTAAATTAAAGGCGTTATTTCCCTGAATATTTCGCGGTTTGCTACTCAAGACAAGGATACTAATTAAGGGATACTCAGAAGCCGCTTTAGTGGAAAAAGACGAGCTTTCAGGGATAAAATCTTGCTTCGAGGAACTTCATGTATTTACGTTTTTATCAATGCGGGAGATGGTTGTTTTCTACGGATTTCAGAACCAGAAGCGGAGATTTGAATTTCCAAGCAAGCGAGGTACTTAAAGGTAAAACAGATTACAGTTTTCGATGAGAATTTATGTTGATATCAATCTGTGAGTGACTTTTTATTGGTGTTATTGTTAGTTTTGGAGAATTGATTTTAAAACGTGCTTAAATTCAGCTCTTGAATTTCATCGAAGAAAGCTTGAACTCGATGAGCTGTAATTAAATGGTACGCGTTTTGTTTTAAACGTAAACTAATGGAGATTTGAATAAATTTTTTCGAAAGAAAATTGTGTTGTCCATTTTTATGTGTTTGTTCATTCATTAGATAGTTTGAAAAGCGATTTTATGTAAACAAAACAAGACTTTGATTTTATAGTACAGTTCCATCTTCACTCGCATCGCCTTATGCAAATATGTTTGTGTATTTTTGCAATTTTTTATTTTCAAATCGGTTTCTCGGGCAATTTTGGCAAACAAAAACTGTATTTTATTCGGAAACTAGTGGTACTAGTTATTCTAGACAGAGAAAAGTTGTTTTTGTGAACTTTTGTACGGTCTATAAAAATGTACTGTGCAGACGGTCGCGCAATACTGTTTTTGAGAATTGCTCAAATTGAAAATAGCCCGTTCGTCAATCTTAATTCTTGTGCTTCCAACCTTTCACCTTAGTTAAGTTTCACCTTGGTTAAGTTTCACCTTAGTTAAGCTTGTTCAAAGTGCGACGCTGTTAGGCTTGGGCTATCTATATAATATATTATCATTAACGGACTGGACATTTACAGTGGTACACACCCACCGCCAACATGATGACTTTTGACAAATCCTTGCATTCTTTTCTTACGTCCAGATTTAATTGTGTCTTTTTCGATGCAAATCAGTCATAAGAACTGTGAGGTCAGCGACGTCTTGCTTACACCAGGGGCGGATCCAGGATTTTGAAATGGGGGTGAAATTTTAAATGCAATAGAACCAAAGCCTGTTTTTTTTTTAATTTGAGAAATACTTTAGAAAAAAGAAAGAAAGGGTCTCAGAAAAGGGGGGGGGGGGGTGAAAATTCACCCATTTCACCCCCCCTGGACCCGCCCCTGTTACACAAACAACAATCATCGCTCAAAAAGTTGTTGAGTTTCTCAAGTATCATTTTTTATTGAATT
This sequence comes from Cladopsammia gracilis, assembly GCA_022457155.1. Lineage (NCBI taxonomy): Eukaryota > Metazoa > Cnidaria > Anthozoa > Scleractinia > Dendrophylliidae > Cladopsammia > Cladopsammia gracilis. Next base: position 1,422,998 of record JAJGOT010000050.1, on the reverse strand, counting down.
TAAAATTTTTGCTACTGTATTAGTTGCGTAAATTTCAACACTGGGAACTTTCACTTTTCTGGTAACTGATTTGCTATCGTCGTAAAAGTACCAGTTACGTGTTAAGCAAGAAGGGTAGATCACGCTTTTTTGTGCTGTTTGGCCAAAGTAAATCCGAATGATTAAAGGTATAAACAAAATTTAGGAAGATAATTGTGGCACAGCTGATTTTCCTGGACTGAAAAAAAAATCATTTTTTCTTCATATTGAATGAGGACATGGAGTTTAATGATCAAACATTGTTTTTCGCTCTAGTTTTCTCGCTGTGGTTTCAATAATTTTTTTTCAACGTTTGAGGCGAAAGGTATAAATTATCCGAAAGAGCTTGATCTATCATTCTCAAACTCATTAATAATTCATGACGAAAATACAAAGGAAATTAATATTTATTGAGTGTTTGTAAATCTGTTCAAACACTCCTCATTTTTGCATACTTAATTTCTCCTTCTAAAATCATTTTGTCTGAGAAGTAATATCAAGCATTCGACACAGCATTTTATCAGATTTCCAAACACCTTGAAGTGGGTAAAAAAAGCTCGGCTGCGCTTCGTTTTTCAACCCACTTTGCGGTGTTTGGAAATCTGATGAAACACTGTGTCTCATGTTTGATATATTACCTCAAACTGGACGTATATGCCACCAGTGATTTACAACATACAATGCAATGCAATAGAATACAATACTTGATTTCAGATTTCCATGACATGGTCAACATTACAAGGAATAGTTAACACTAGCTAACTATATTTGCGTTCAATACTAATCTTGTGTTGAGCGGGAGTTCTTTTCAGGGGCAAACCGGACGGGAACTGGTATCTACTTTGGCATCTTCCCGAACGTTTTCACATACCTTCTTTTGTGCGAACGCATTTTCCTAATGGTTGATTACTGATAGTAATTATGTGCGTCTGATTTATATAGGGAGATATAGCCGCGCTTTACTCACTAAACTACAGCCTTCGACAAGAACACGCCTAGTTCTACACAGAGAGGTGCGTGTAAGATTATTATAACGTTGGTAGCTGAAATTACTGCTTTGTCTGATTATAATGCGTCATCGATATCAAACATTGAAGCTGTGTTAAGACAAGGTTATTGATCAATGAAATTTTGCTAATTAGGGTTGGTTTTGTTTTGTAATAATTTGGTTTGTCTTATAATTGTTTCAAAACAAAACGAAACATACTAGACAACTTAGAATTAGCCTTCAGAAGATCCCCATGTAAGTTCCTGACATAATTTAATTAAACGTCAGCAGCTTTTTAATAACAACTTTCAACATGTACCAAGATAAGATTCATGTTTTACTCACTGGCTGTAGTTCTTTATCGAAGTATTGTAGTTGTAACTATTGAAAGTTTAGAGCTAAGCTTAGCATAATAAACTTTGGCGTGAAATTTATAGTCTGTTTTATTTTCCTAGACATAATAAATCGATGACGTCAATGACATCAATGAATACTCGATGAGTAATCGATGGGAGATCAGTTGATTAGTCATTCATTATTGCCGATAACCAAAAAAAAATCCATGACTAATCAAAGGTTACAACATTTTTAGTCATCGATTAATCATTGATGTCATCGATTAGTCATCGATTGCACTAATTGCTCGTCAATATCATCGCGTGGCTGCCGTTTTTTCACTTTAAGGTTACTGTAAACCTTTATTGGTCCCATTTTCCATAATTTTATGTTTTTAAATTTCTGGAAAAATTCTAAAATTAAACGAGACTAACCGGAAGTCGATGTTTGATTGGAATTCTTTCTCGTCACCAGTCAGGAACAAAGGAGGTACATGAGAAGCATGCGCATGCTAGCAAATCAATCTTGAACGTGCGCGTGTGCTGAAAGGATGTGGAACGAAGGAGTTGGTTGGGTAGCCTATGTGAGGGAGGGCATGTAACTCCTTCGTTCCTGACTGGTGACGAGAAAGAATTCCAATCAAACATCGACATCCGGTAAGTCTCGTTTAATTTTAGAATTCTATCTCGTCCCCAGTCTTAGTCACTGCGGAGCTACATGAGATTTGAACGTTCAGGACACGCAAGCCACCAGATAGTAGTCAATAGTACAAGAGTGGTTGATAAATTTAAAACACTCTTTGATATGGAGATATAAAAAGGGGTACATTGTAAATATTGATTTTGCATCCAGAAAGATGGTCAGGGCGACTGACCATAAGGGTAATATAGTTTCTTAAGTAGAACTATTGTTAAAATGCGCTAAAATATGGCTGCCAAAGTTGGCTTGTACTGGTTTGTTATAGTATCTAGCAAAGGTCCCTGCCTTGGACCATCCGCCAGCTTTCAAGATGTCCTTTGAGGGGTAAACCGCTTTGCGCGCTGTATGAGGTGGACGCTGATCTGGCACTATTTCCGGAGAAACTGGTGATGTCCACTCCGGCCTCCTTTGACACGGCCTTAGCCCATTTGCTGACTGTAGATATTGCCACCGGTTTGTGAGGCTTAGTGTAGCTGATTAGCAACTTGGAGTTTTGGCCGCGAAGCGGTTGGGTGTAGGCTAGGTAGGTCTGTAGATGGGATACAACACACAGGATTTTATCGTGGTTGTACGAGATCAATTCAATTGGCTGGAGATGTTTGCCCGGCCTGGTCATCTTCAATTTCTCTCCAATGGTGAACACAATCTTGTCGGGGAGTATTTGCATGAAGTTGATGTCAAGTTTAGTAAGGGTTTGACAACGCTGTCCGGTTAACAGACAGAGAAGCATGGTTGAATTCGTTGTTAAAGTCTTCAGATCGAGCTCCGATGCTGGGCCCAAGGTCTTGAGGTATTGTAGTACAGCCGCAACATCCCAGATCCTGCTGTAGCGAGGAAGGGAAGGTTTAAGCTCGAAGACTCCCTTGAGGAATCTGACTACTAGCGGAGACTGGTAACGACATGCTAAGGTAAAGACGTGTTTTTTATTATGCTTCGCGAAAATTGCAACTAAATGCCTCCTTTTAAACTAGTCAAGCTGCGATAGTCCTGTACCAACGTCACGAAGATGACTAAAAGTCCTAAGAAGCGCAAAGAAAAGCGGGCAAGGGGAAGCAGTTCGACAAGCGACAGCGGGGAAGTTGGCGTCGATTACCATGTGCTGTTAGATCAGATCAAAGAGCTACGCGACAGAGACGCCGCTAATCAAACAAATCTGACCAATATGCAATCCCAGCTCTACCAAGCCTCGGAGGAAATTGCTTCTTTACGAACTGAAGTTAAAAGTCTAAGGGAATCGCTAGAGTTTACTCAAAACGAACAAGATGAAGTGAAGGAGAGATTAAACACGTGCGAAAATATATCAAGTGAGACAAGAAGATGAACTCGTACGGCAAAGTATCTACAGTCGTCGTTGGAATTTAATCTTCTACGGCATTAAAGAACAAAAAGATGAAATTTGTGCAGATATTATGGCTTCTGCGCTGAAGATTAATCAAGACAAAGTCCGTTCCACCATGTTTTGTGGCGTTCACCGACTTGGCAAATGGAAACCGAAAAGCACCAAACCACGGCCAGTTATCGCAAGGTTTACCTGCCGCGCAGACAGAGATTTTTTTTGGCGTCAACGCTTCAATCTGAAGTCTACAAATCTCAGCCTAGCAGATCTTCCTTCTGTTGTCAGGGATATACGAAAAAACATCCTAGCACCAGCAATGAAGCGGGCAAAAGAAACAGAAGGAACAAAGGCCTCAATCATCGAAGATCGGTTGTGTGTCAACGGTAGAAAGTATTCTTACGACAAGATCCCAAGCAGGTGGCAGACACAGCAAACCACTCCACAAGAAGAAAACAACTCAGAACCCGAACTAACGTAAGACTCAACTATTTATCTAATCTGATCATTTCCAGCTCGTGTTAGATTATTAATTTTATCAGTAAAGTTCTGGAGCGATTATCGAAGTGGATAAACTGTTAAAAGCCCTGCCGCTAAATAAAGCATGTGGACTGGATGGTATCTCTACTAGGCTGTTAAGAGAGGCTGGGTCGATAATTGTCCCGTCTCTGACTCATATATTTAATCTTTCTGTTCAAACTGGCGTTTTTCCAGCAGATTGGAAAATTGCCAAAGTGACGCCTATTTACAAAGCCGACAAAAAGTGTATCCCTGACAATTACAGACCTATTTCGCTCTTACCAGCTGTTACAACAATTATTGAGAGAATAGTTTTTAACCATTTTTTATGATTACCTGACAGAACACGGTCTACTTACACATTTACAGTCTGGATTTAGACCTTTACATTCCGCAGTGACAGCGTTATTAGATACCACAAACGAATGGCTTTTAAATATAGATAATAACCTTTTGAATGGTGTTATTTTCCTAGACCTTAAAAAAGCATTCGACACCATGGACCATGAAATACTATTGGCGAAACTAAGGCAATATGGTGTCAGTGATGCCAGCCTAAAATGGTTTGCCTCCTATCTAATAGATAGAAAACAAATAACAGCTGTGGATGGCGTACTGTCAGATGAATGTGAAATTAAATGTGGAATACCCCAAGGATCGATACTGGGGCCACTGCTTTTCATTGTCTATATTAATGATCTACCTGCTTGTGATCTAAATTCCAGCGTACGTATGTATGCGGATGATACACGTTTGACTGTTGCTAATGCAAATGAAAGCGTTCTAGAACAAAAATTAAATCAGGATATGCATGAAGTACATAAATGGTTAAAAGCAAATAAGCTTAGCTTAAATGTCGTCAAAACAAAGTACATGGTAATAGCCAGTCAAAATAAGATCAGAAACCTGGATTATCCCTTCCAAATTCAAGTAGATAATAAATCACTGAAAAGGGAATTGACATATAAATATCTCAGAATAGAAATAGATCAATCCCTTACTTGGAAAGAACATATAGACAAAATCAGTAAAAACGTTTCGGGAGGAATTGGCGCGCTAAAAAGAGTAAGGCATCTCGTTCTAAATGAAATCCTGACTACAATCTATAATTCCCTTGTGCTACCATATTTTGATTATTGAAGCGCAATTTGGGGAACATGTGGAAAGAGATTGTCTGATACACTCCAAAGCCTCCAAAACAGAGCTGCTAGAGTGATCACCTTTTCCAATTATGATAAACGTTCGGCTGAATTACTGGATGAACTAGTATGGGATAATCTTGAAGAAAGAAGATCAAAACAATTAGCAATATTAATGTATAAAACGCTAAATGGAGGCACTCCAAATTACCTGACAAATTTGTTTGAAAATACAAACATTATCCATTCTTACAACCTAAGAAATTCATCAGAAAATTTGTTTGTGCCTAGATCAAACAGCGAAGCTGACAAAAACAGCTATCAGTATAGAGGCTCTGTACTTTGGAATAGCCTCTCCAGTAATGCTGAAACTCAGCCGAACGTTACACCTTTTAAAAACATAATTAAATGATACATTTTGAGAATAAATTTTTAGTACAAATAAAATTAACTGTGATGACCTTGTTTTTACATTCTTATTACCTTAGTTAACTTATCAATTTTATTTCGTATTTTCTAATAAATTAAGTAATTTATAAGCACGGCTACATACATACACTTTATTTTTACAACGCTAGCCACTACAACTATATACAATAGCTGGTTTCCAAGCGGGGCTCTCAGGAAGAGCATGTAGGGTATGAAAGGAGAAACCGTGGATATAGGGAAAAGTATGCCTATCTAGAAGACAAAGGTCTAAAGTAGGACTTAATAAAAATGGAAATTCGTAGCTTTACAATTTCCTATTCCAAAAGGCTTGCAAGGATAAGAAAAAATTCTGAAAACATCTTATCCACCAAGCTGAATAATTTAATGGCACAATCGGTCAATTGTCAGAATAATCCACAACTGAAAATAGAAATACAAGATACTCGCGCACGTCTTAGCAAAATTACTGAACAAAAGGTGAAAGGCGCCATGGTAGGTGGGTAGAAAACGGGGAAAAAACACAAGATACTTTCTCAATTTAGAAAAAAGGCATGTCGACAAAAATAGAGTTACGAAACTTAAATTGGATGGCGGCGCTGAAGTGTCTGACGTTGACACTATCCTAAGGGAAGAGGCCAGTTTCTACAAATCATTGTACACATCAGGTAACGACAATGTGGAAGATTCAAAATACGATGTGTTTTTTAAAAATTCATTAATTTCGCCGCTTGGCGCAGAAAATGCCAATATCTGTGAAGGTAAACTTTCTGAAAAATAATGTCGCCTAGCACTAATTGAGATGCACCATCGCAAATCCCCTGGCTCCAACGGCTTTACTTCAGAATTTTACAAATTCTTTTGGAAAGAAATCGCTGATGATGTCGTTTCCAGCATAAATTATGCTTTTGAAAAAGTTGAGCTGTCTATATGTCAAAAACGTGGAGTTATAACGCTCCTTCCTAAAAAAGGAAAGCCACCCAACAGTCTCAACAATTTACGCCCCATCTCTTTATTAAATACCGATTACAAAATAGCTTCAAAAGCATTAGCAAAACTGCTAGAAAAAGTCCTCCCTGATGTCATTTATTAGAACCAAACTGGTTATGTCAAGAAAAGGTACATCGGTGAAAACATCAGGCTTATTAGTGATGTCCTAAATTTCACAAAAACTAAAAATATACCTGGCGTGGCCATTTTCGTCGATTTTAAAAAAAGCTTTTGACTCGATCGAGTGGGATTACCTTTTGAACTTAAGGTTCTAGACGTCTTCAATTTCAAAGACGATTTAAAAAAATGGATAAGAGTATTCTACACTGACGTTTCTAGTTACGTACTAAATGAAGGCTTTACTACTCCTTTCTTTAATCTAGAACCCGGCGTGAGGCAGGGCTGCCCGTTATCGGGCCTCCTTTTTGTTTTGGGAATAGAACTCCTCAACCTTGCCATTCTTGCAAACCCGAATATCACAGGCTTATCCGTTGGAAATAAAGTGATCAAAAAAACGTTATATGCTGACGACACTACTCTTCTGTTAAAAGACGTGGAATCTGTGCACTCGCTGCTTGAAATGTTGGAACTATTTAAAATGTGTTCTGGGCTAGAAATTAACAAGTCAAAGACAGAAGCTATGTGGCTAGGAAGCTGGAGGGAGCGTACCGACACTCCTTTTGGTTTCGGATGGCCTACGGAAACGATTTATGCTCTCCGAATCCACTTCTCTTACAATCAAAACCTATGTAACTACCGGAATTTTGAATCGAAACTTAATGAATTGCAAAAACTTTTAAACAGCTGGAAACGACGAAAATTAACGCTTCTTGGAAAAATCAACATTGTAAAAACTTTGGGCCTGTCTAAACTAATTTTTAACGCGTCCGTTCTCCCAATACCTGAAGACTTTGCGAAACGGGTAGACGCAGTCACCTTTGATTGAATAAATCTTTAAAATCATCTTGGGTTAAAAGGTTTAAGGACGACAGAGTCGCCCCTTGGAAAGTCATTCCGAATTATCTAGTGTCACACTAAGGAGGCGTTAACTTTTTGCTTGGCTGCAACTACAAATTTAAGGATTTTGTTTTGAATAATCTACCACCCTTATACTGCAAGTTGCTCCTGTATTGGGAAGAGATAAAACGCATCGCTGCAACCAAGGAAAACATAAACTTGAAAGATGAAATAATTTGGAATAACACTGACGTTAAAGTCAACGGTAAAACAGTGTTTTTCAAAAAGTGGTACGACAAAGGTGTCGTCAAAATATTCCACTTATTAGACGAAAGTAACAATTTTCTCTCTTTGGATAAATTCACCGAAAAATTTAACTTAAAAGTTTATTTCACCATCTACTACGGTTTAATTCACGCTATAAAAGAAAAAAAAGGAATCAGCCAGCTCAGCGATCCCACAAATTCGCACTCACAATCTCAAACACAGAACTAGTACGAAAATGATTAAAATCTGTGTAATGCCTCTCTGCTCGCTCAACTTGATTGTAGAAAGCCAACTTTTACCTTCAACATCACAGAGTCAGATCTTACGCCAAGGGATAAGTGACATTGATCTTCCGAAACTTTACAAATGTCCTTTTAACTCAACACACGAGGTTAAGCTCGCCATGTTTCAATTTAAATAATTCACAATATTATCTACACCAAAGACAAGCTGAAGAAAGCTAATCTCGCCTTGTGTGATATTTGCTACCTTTGCAAGCTTGAAACTCATACCTTGCAGCATATGTTAGCCAAATGTTCCCATGTTCAACATTTCTGGGACGAATTTTCCTCATGGTGGCAATTATGTACAAATGAACATCTAAGTCTTTCCTCGTTGACTATCACTTACGACTTTATTAACAACTGCAATCTCCAACACGTGCTTAATTATTGTATGCTCGTAGCAAAATATTTTATTTACAAGTGTTACTTGTCAGAAGAAACACTGAATTTTTCTCTCTTCAAACTAGAGTTAAGAAAACGCCTCGAAATCGAAAAATACATTGCTTTCAAGGAAAGTAAAGGTGATGATTTCAATAAAAAGTGGCAGCCCCTTCAACCCCTAATTTCCTAAGCCCTCATATAGCATTTCACTGGCTTGCGAAACAACACCAAACAAAAATCTAATAGCTATGTTTAGTATGAAATTTCTAAACTACTTCATCTGTCCGGTTTTAAATTAACTTAATAAGATTAATGCTTATTAGTTTTTTTTCTTTTCCTTGAACTGTTACTATGATTACTAGTGTTTGTTTGATATTACTACTGTTGTTAAAACAATGTATATGATGATAATCACTTTGTAAGAGCTTGTATGTAGATTTTATGTAGACTACGTATTTGTTTGTAAACATCATGTGAAATGTCTTCTTTCGTTAGTGTTAGTTTAGATGTTGTTTCACGGTAGTGTAATTTATTATATTGTAAATATTGTATTGTAAGTAGTGAATAAGTAGTCGTAGTGTTTGTAAGTAGTTGATTGTTGATTGAATAAATGTAAAAAAAAATCTGGCTACTAGCGGGTGTGAGCCAAAGGTTATGTTGTTAGGCAGCACCAACACAGATGAGAGTGCTGAACGGGCAGTGTTGATCGCACTATATCCTAAACCTGCGCTGAACAGGGTTGCCAGGAAGTCTATTCCATTTTCCACTGTCGCCTCGAATTTTCCAAGTCCGTTAGACTGGCAGTACTTTTCCCAGCGTTTGAGGTATGTCTGGTATTGTTTGCTGGTACCAGAACGCCAGGATGCCATTATGATGTCTGCTGCTGTCGGTGAGATGTTGTGGTAGTTCAGTTGTTCCTGGATAAGAGGCAGGCCAGGAGAGAGAGGCGCTTGTGTAGAGGGTGGATCTGGTTGGGAAGGGTTGGTAGATGTAGCAGGGATCGGCTGGGTGGGAGTACAACTCTTTTGCGAACCGTCATTTTTTCCACCATTGGAAACCAGGCCTGTGTTGGCCAGTGAGGAAGGATACATATGGCGGTGGCTTCGTCCTCCTTTATTTTCTTCAGTACTGCCGCAATTATACTGAAAGGCGGGAAAGCGTAAAATTTTAGTATAGATCAATCGATCGTGAAAGCGTCCACTGCCCACGCCCCGGGTCAGGTCGATATGCGACGTAACGAGGAAACTGAGCATTTCATTTAGAGGCAAAGAGGTCTATTTCAGGGGTAAAATCGAGCGCGCTTAAGGCGTTCGACAAGAGGGTGTTGTTTAACATCCACTCAGTTTCCGTGACGCTATGGCGGGATTCCAAGTCTGCCTGTATGTTGCATTTCCCTGCAATGTGGGCCGCGCTAAGCCAGATATTGCGGGGAATGCACCATAACCAGATTTCCTTGGTAAGCCCGTTTAGGGGGGTCAGAGTGGCTAGTTCCCATGTGATTTATTACGGCCACACTTGTGGTATTGTCAATCATAAGCCTGATATGACAGTCATGTTGCGAACTGCAAAACGTTTGCAGACCAAGGAAAACCGCGAGGAGATCAAGGTAGTTTATGTGGTTTTGGCTCTCAGTGGAAGACCAAAGTCCTCCCGTAGATTGCGTACCTAACACAGCTCCCCAGCCTACTTTGGAGGCATCTGTAGTGAGCGTGATGGTTGGTGCTTCTGTTGTCAATACATTATGAGCCCCCACAATATTGTTTATCCACCAGCTAAGCTCTGATTTGGCTTCCGGTGAAAGAGATACATGTTTGTCAAAATCCCAAAAGGTAGTTTGCAGGGCGAGAATTTTGTCGCGTTCGAGAAGGCGGTAGTGTAGGGGTCCATACATTACTCCAGGAAAGGATGACACTATTTTCCCCACCACTCTAGCTAGTTCCCTTATCGTGGGCGATGGGTTCGTAAGCAGAGTGCGACAGGCCGTTTTTAGACCTGCAGCTTTCTCCGGGGTTAATCGGATTGTCATAGAGACCGAGTTCAATATGAATCCAAGAAATTCAAGTTGTTGTGAGGGGTTAAACACCGATTTTTCGGGGTGTGCAACCAGACCCAGAGAGTCAATTCGGGTTACAGAATCTATAACATTATGAACACATTCTTTATAGGTCTGCCCTTGTAAATACATATCATCGATGTAAGCACTCGATATGTGACCCCGCAAATGTAAGTCGGAGAGGGCAGGCTTTAGAAGTTTGGTGAATTTTCTCGATGCACAGGAGAGGCCGTTTGGTAAGCATGTGAACGGAAAAAGTGTACCATGCCAGAGGAAACGAAGGTATTTTCTGTCCTCTCTAGTTATAGGGAAAGAGTAGTAAGCGTCTTTTAGATATCGATGGAGGCCATAAAGCAATCCTTTTCAATCAACTTAATGATTGTATGCAGGGTGTCCATCTTAAAGTGGGCTTTTACTGCATACAGGTTTAGTTTCTTTAAATTAAGGATCATTCTATGACTGCCATCCCTCTTATCTCTTAAAAATATGTCAGAAATTATTTCGTTGTCACTATGTTCGGTGACTTCAAGAGCTCCTTTTGAGAGCAGTTTGTTTATCTCATCAGAGATTATTTGGATTTCCCTTTCAGACCGATTTCAGGAGATAATGCTGAATTGGTAAAGGTAAAGTCGCACACGAGCCACGATGGCCCACACGGCCGGAGCTTAACCCGGTTTCTGTAGCATGAAGCAACTAGGAATATTGCTACTCCCCCCTGGATGGGATGCTAGTCCATCGCAGGGTTACCCCCAGCATTTTGTCGCCGGTACCCATTTATACACCTGGGTGGAGAGAGACAGTGTGGAGTAAAGTTTCTTGTCTAAGGAAATAACACGACGGCAGAGACCAGGCTCGAACCACCGACCTTCAGGTTGAAAGTCCGACGCGCTAACCACTAGACAACCGTGCCGCCCACAATGCTGAATTGGCTTGTCACAAAACTCAATGGTCATGCCCATCACCGAAAATAGTATGTCTTTATCAGATGTAATTCCCTTCCAGGCATCTAGGGAATGTGATATGTTTCCGGCATGAAAAGTGTCGCAACGACTTTGAAGGTAAGGCCGAAGTGTTGTTTCAATAAACAAAGAGAAGTCACTTACCGAATTTTTTAGTTGTGTGATGAGTTGTTTTATTTATTCTGGCTTTCTTTTGGCTGTTGTCGTACTTTTTCCGTACTGTTGAATGGGGACTTTCCACAAAAAATGCTGTCGGTTTGCAGACCCACTTTTGTAAGCGTTGCTACGCCTGTTATGCCACGAGGAATCTCGAGGAATTGGTCTGTTGTCGTGCTTTGACGAGCCAACAGCATTTCCAATTCGATTTGTTTCTTTGGCATCCCGTATCTGTTTGGCGAGATCGTCGCCAAAAAGATATTTAGTGGATGCGGTGACCGTCTCAGGGGAGCATATAGCGTGGTACGCTGGATTAAGGGCTGGTTGTAGTTTTTCCCGTCTTAAGTGGGACAACTCATGGGCAGCGTGCCCAAGAAGGGCTACAACATCGACGTTGTTTGTTATCAAATCATTGAGTTGCAATGATGTGTTTTTTGGGTCATTTTTCATGCCCAAGAGTTTGTCTGTTGCCATAACTGTAGCGAAGGTTGCTTTTTGCAAGGCTTGTTGAAGGTTCGCCATGCGGAGATCGGCTTTCCTTGAGCCGCATTTAGTGGATCCCAGATTTGAGGGTTCACTCGCGTGACAGTAACCTCCGAACAGGTTTCGGGTTGCGAGTATTTCGCTAGAATTGAGGTAATTTTCTCGGGAGCGAGCTTTTTGGCCCATCGTTTGTTGACAATATCTGCCAACTGTTTCGTGACTTTGGGGCCTTTTTTCTCGTCGTCGGTGAGGTCTGCGCTTAGCTCGGTGAGCAATTTGTCATTGACTTCCGTTTGGGAGTCTGTTGTTGCTCCCGTTTCGCTGCGGTTCAACAGGAGCTCATTCAGGTCTTCTTCCGATGCAGTAACGCTAATAGCGTCTACATCGTCATTTGAAGTTTTGTGCCGGGGTGAGGAATCTTTCTCAAAGTCCGACGAGGATACACTGTGGCGCCGTTTTCGACCTTGGGTACTTGAGCCCGGTAGGTCACGATTTTCCCGCACATCGGGGATAGGGAGGTGTTCGCAGATTCGACCTAAATGTGTGGTCAGCTTGCCGCAGTCGGCACTCAATTTTACAAAACGCAGCCTGTATATTAACCCTATTCGGCCTGGGGGGGGGGGGGGGGGGTGGGGCACAAAGTGCCCGCACAAAGTGCCGCAGTCGGCACTCAATTTTACAAAACGCAGCCTGTATATTAACCCTATTCGGCCTGGGGGGGGGGGGGGGGGGGGCACAAAGTGCCCGCGCTAACTTTGAACGTTCATAACTTCTTAAATATGTATTCAAACGTCATCAAACTTTGTGACTTTTCCTAAATTTATCTGGCAACAATTTTGTATGACAATTTTTTGATCACGTGACTTGATGTTTCCATGGCAACAAGATTTTGACAGCCATGTTTTTTGAAATTTGCATATTTGTACCTTTGAATGAAGAAAAACAATGTTTATTGGTATAACTTTTATATTTTTACGTCATTTAGTGTTTATTTATTGGTTTTGATTAATTTTGAGTCAATTTGGACGGTTTTTAAGAGGTTTTTAAAAATTTCAGAAATCCAAGATGGCGGATCCAAGATGGCGGCCGTATAACTAATTACCTAATAACTACGTCATATGACGTCATCGTTCCATTGTGCGGACCGCAAAGGAGACAGTTTCGGACGTACTATGTACCCTCTAAGTTTCATTGTCGTAGCCTTAATGTTCTTGAAGTTACGTAGGGGGGGGCACAATGTGCCCCCCCCCCCAGGCTAAGGAACTCAAAAAAAGCCCAGGCCGAATAGGGTTAAGTTCTTGAGCCGGTGGGTCGTTTATTTGGCTCGGTGGCACAGAATTGTCGCCCAGTGGGCTTCCAGGTGCATTCAATTCAGTGCTCGGTTGTGTGTCTTCACCCGTGCTCGTCATGGCGCGAAAGGTCGCTGAAGGGGAGAGATCGTTAGAGTCACAATAACAAGTAAAGGAGTTGCATAGAATTAGAACTTACCTACTATGCAGGTGTTTTCTAGACGGGAAATATGAAAACCGTCGAGGCTTGTAGCAGGATGAAAAAACGCGTCTTGATTTGCTAGCATGCGCATGGGGACTGGGGACGAGATAGAATATAACATTAATACAGAAAATATTGAAAGAAGTTTTGAAAAATCATTAAAAGAACTCGAGATATTCTTAAAAAAGAGTTTCAAGAGAATAGTTGATAAGTAGCTATAGGTGTGATAATCCGATAATCTCTTTCCGGAGTGCAGCGCCTCCTTGTACTTTTCCCGCTAAACTTTATCCGCGGGATCTCGCATTACATGTTATGCAAATTTTGTTTACATCGCAATGCGGAGCGTATTCTATTTTAGCGTCATAGCGTATTCTCCCCGGCCATTTTCCATGTTTCACACGGTCGTCTACGCTTGTTCCAATTCCTGAAGATTTACAATTTGACTATTAAAGCCAAAAAGGATTTTTTTGGTTAGCAGCATTGTAGAGATCACGAGAGAAAAGAACCGCGGCGAAAAGTAAAAGAATAATAAATGAATGAATAGCTTACTCGCTTGCATTTACTGCCGATAGCAGCGCGTGTTTCGGTCAATTTCCGCGGCCACGTCTCTTGTGTTTTCATTTCTTTGAAAACTCTCACTGGCCCTTTTCGCTCGTTTGTTTCCACAACAATTTTGTTGCGTTTTCGTTACGTTCCTTCCGCTCATTTGGGTTTGCAGTTGTGCGAAATGTTGCCGTTTCTCTATGGTTTTTCCCTTTGAATAACTTGACTAATCGGCGGTTAATCGAATTCACATACACTGCTGTGTGACGATGCTCTTCAGGGAGTTCTGTTCCATTTCATTGGTTGGCGGCACGTCCACGATGACAGCCGCTTAAATTAGGTATGAAAACGGTGAAAATCTTTCGAGGCCAAAAACTCGGTTTGTTTTTGCGAGAATGGCCTCTGTTCAAATGAATTAATAGGGTATGTACATTTGTCAGATTTTCACGAAACTTGGCCAGTTTGTTTGCTGGATATTTATGCACCAAAGTGTGTGGGGCTTTTACGAAATTCCAAATAGTTTTCTCGTGGCGCCCCAAAGTGTGACGCGCAAAGAACAATTTTCTATTGTCCAACTTCAAAGTGGATTTACTCAGGAATCAATGAAAATATCGAAAAGCCTCACACTCTTTGTTAGGCTATTAACTCTCGAGTGACACGGACTAGTTTGTTTTGATTTTCGTGCTTACACGGAGACTGGTAATTCAGTGAAGCAAACACCGTCGATTTTGCGTTTAAGGCTCGCGCACGCTTAACTAAAGGAAAAACAGGCATAATAATTGCTATTTTCGGAATCTACAATTTATTACCTTTACAGTGGTATATAGTTGTCTGGGGTTTCTTTAAAAATAGCGCGAGTACGAAAGATTTTCGGGAAGGCACCCTCGAAGGTTTACGGTAACCTTAAAATTTGCCTTTGCTTATAATTTCTTGACAAGCCTTCCAGTATTTAATTGTAGAACAAGGATAAGTACAAGAACGTCATTTATAACAAAGAAACATTTTTACTCAACGGAATAGTCTTTCTGGAAAATATTGGTACAAAAGGGTGGGAAACTAGTTATAGTTGTAATGATTAACCAGTGAGTAATCAATGGGTAATCAATGCGTAATCAATGAGAAATCAATGACTAAACAATGGCATCGACGATTAATCAACAGGCAACGGAGTTTTTGCCTTCGATTAGTCACCGATTACTCATTGATTATCGGCAATAATCAATGACTAATCAGTTGATTACTCTTTGATTACTCATCGGGTACTCACTGCTGTCATTGATCATCAATTTATTATGCCTGGTGCTACGTAGTAATAAACTTTGGCGTTAAATTAAAAGCCTGTTTTATTTTCCTGCTACGTAGCTATAAGTAATTTGGAAGTGAGTGCCACTTAAGATACCATGCTGCCAACCGCCTAAAATGAATATTAGTCCAGAGCACGGTTACTATTGGTACAGCCTCCCCCCCCCCCTTCCCCTTCAGCAGC
The DNA here is from genome assembly GCA_022457155.1 of Cladopsammia gracilis. Classification (NCBI taxonomy): domain Eukaryota; kingdom Metazoa; phylum Cnidaria; class Anthozoa; order Scleractinia; family Dendrophylliidae; genus Cladopsammia; species Cladopsammia gracilis. The sequence continues at coordinate 1,407,490 of JAJGOT010000050.1, read as the reverse complement.
AGCAGGTTCGTCTGAACCCACGAATACACCTGGGTGGAGAGATACAATGGGCTCACCTATTAGGGTTTTCTGATATAGCGGAAAATTCACTTAAATGGAACACACTATTCCGCCTATTAAAACAAAATAATGTAATTGACCCCACTTGTTTGCCCATCATTAAATGCACATTATGTTTACGTGTTTCGTAACACGGAGCGCAAACAAATTGCATAAGTTACTTCAAAATAATGCGTGAAAATATAAAGCCACGTGACCTCATTTAACCTCGATCAAACTTTACTAAAAACTTAGTTTCCGTGTTTAGTGAAAGCCGTCCGGAGTGCGTAAGCATCCAGTTAATTTACTGATGCAAATAGTATTAGACTACGAGTAATTTCTTATTTTTTCAGAGATTGTAAAGAAGTGCATAAAAGGTCGCAACTGTTCAATTCGAGAAGGAATGGATGGCACGAGAAAAAAAAATAGAACAGAAATTTAAGGAGGCTTCCAAGTTCTTCGAAGCAAAAATTGAAAAGCAAACCCAAGACATCAAGAATGAATTGGAAAGAGTGCATCGTTCCATAAACAAACTTAGCTCCCCAGATGCCAGAAGAAGTACATGTAAGTGTTAATTCAATTGTACTTTCTTGTCACGTGTTGTTCCTTCTTTATTACATGGCTAGATACATGAGCGGATAAGATGAAATGAAACATGTGGTGTAATTGATTGTCTACAAGATTTCTTTGTACAGAAATACTAAGAGGACCGCTCGTGTGGCTTTACGCTTAAGTTGTCAATACGTTAGCTTTCAAAAAAATCAACATAGTGCTGGCACAAGTCGAAACACCAATTTCGCTTAATATTTTGCTATAGATAGACGGTGGTTTCTCTCAGACACTGACCAAACTTATTTGATGACAATCAGTGCTGCTCGTCCCTCTGAGTATTTTGTATTTAAAGTGCCTTACTGATAAAAAATTCAAAGCTCAACATTACCTACTGCATATTGTATGAGCCCAAATTATCACAGTTCAATTGTTGACTTCCCTTAAAAAAAGCCCCAGTTCAATGATAATCGATAATATGCCGGTTTTTTTAACTTACAAGTCTTTTTATAATTTTCATAAATATATGGCGGACAGCAAATCTACCACCAGTGACGCTGAACATGGGAGGCAAAACACGGAAATATCAAGACGGAGTAAACCATCACTAGCTCAAAAAAGAGAACATGAAGCCGCTTGGGCCAGAAAAGATACATTTTATGTGTCGCCGTCTGACGAAGGATGGTATTATAATCTTCCGAACTTAGACACTGCTCATACAAAGACACAGGCACCATCTACCTTAGCAGACAGAATGCATCTTCAATCAGAGAAGATCGAAAGCGGCAACAGCACAGATGCTCTTTCCATCTATAAGATTCCCACCATAGAGACTATGATAATTCGAGGAAAAAAACTCGTTAAGAAATGTCTCAAAGACCCTCTAAGGGGAGAACATGGTTGCGTCGGAAGGAACCCACAAGAAAAAATTCTTATGGTGATGGGTGCTACTGGAGCTGGTAAAAGCACTTTGATCAATGGGATGATTAACTACATAATGGGAGTAAAATGGGAAGATAAATTTCGATTCAAGGTTATCGACGAAAGCACTGCAACAGTAGAAATCACAGCGTACACTATTCCTCCCATGGAAGGTTCTGCCCTCCCTTACTCGTTTACAATAATTGACATCCCTGGTTATGGTGCCACTGAAGGGTTGAAAAGAGACACGTTCATCACCAGCCAAGTGAAATAATTATTTTCTCTTGGGCCTCCCACTGGCATCGATCACCTTGATGGTATTGGTTTTGTCACTCAGTCTTGCCTTGCACGACTGACCCCAACGCAGACTTACATCTTCGATGCTATTCTTTCCATATTTGGCAAGGATATGAAAAACAACATCTTTATGATGGTTACCTTTGCAGATGGCCAGCATCCTCCTGTCTTAACAGCGGTCAATAAAGCAAATATATCATATCAGAAATTTTTCAAATTCAATAATTCAGCCCTTTTCGCCGCAAATGTAAATTCCGGTTTCGACCAAAAGTTTTGGCAGATGGGAAAGGAGTCATTCGAAGAATTTTTTGCTCATTTCCAATCCACCGAAAGCGTAAAGCTCGAACAGACCAAAAAAGTTTTGGACGAACGCGAACAATTGGAGGTTCTCGTCGAAGGACTCAACCCGCAAATAAAAGAGGGTTTAGGAAAACTTGAAGAGATGCGACAAGAAAGAATGGCATTACAGGAGCATGAAAGTCAAATGGAACATAACAAAGAGTTTGAGTTTAAAGTTCCTACCATGAAGACGAAACAAACTGACCTCCGAGGAACTGGAACGCATACGACTACATGCTTATATTGCAACTTCACATGCCACAACGATTGCAAGATTGCTGACGACAGCCAAAAAAAGGGATGTGTTGCTATGGATGACAATGGAAATTGCAAAGTGTGTACTGGCAAATGCTACTGGGAGCAACACAAGAATGTCCCTTACCTGATAGAATATGAAACTGTCTATGAGAAGAGAACATCAGAGGATCTAAAGAAGAAATACGACATGGGGGTGCAAGGCAAGAACAAGGTAGAAGCCATGCTTAAAAGGCTGGAGAATATATACCGCGAATTACGAGTCGAAGTCGTAAAAAACATGTACGAAGTTCGGTTATGTCTTCACAGGCTGGATGTAATTGCGTTAAAATCCAATCCACTTACAGAATTGGATTACATTGAGCTGTTGATCAATACCGAAAAAATGGAACGCAATGAGGGATGGATGGATCGCGTGAGAGCCTACGAGGAAGTAAAAAATAATGCTATAATGCTTAAAAAAATAAAAGGTGCTGAACAAATCCCAATGTTGGTTGATGAAATTTTACCGAAACAAGAAAGGTTCTCAGGATACGAATGCGTAATACAATGAAATACAATGAAATGTTGTGCTACTTTGTTATCGCAATTTTTTTTAATCAGTGCTTTCAACTAAGTTACTAGCGCCGCAAAGATTACTTAGAGATGTATGTGAAGGAAAAACTCCCCATAGGAAATTGTAGTTTACATTTGCTATATCTCAGTATTGTTTACAGTGATAAATTGGAAATAGTAATAGGTTTACAGTTAAAAGTAGGGGAGCGGACACACTATAGTTGCTGTCCAATTCAAGAGGAGTGGTAAAAACAACTTTAGGAAATGACGATTTTACTAAGGAGAGTAGTTTTGAATGGACATTGAATTTTAGCTTTGATAAATTACGTTCGACCAGCCACAATGTACCTCAATATCTAAAAGAATACCTTTCATCTTTGTGAAAGATTGCCATGCTACAACTATTGTTACTCGTGCCGGCACGCCAACGAGTTAAGGATTGCCCTCCGTTTTTCTCCTTGTTTTGCTCCGTGTTTTCGTATCTACAGTGGAATCCCGATTTTTAGAATACTCGATTTTTCGAAACTCCCGATTAATCGAACCAAACTCGTTTCCCTTGGATTTGATTTCCGTCAATACCACCTTCGATTTTCCGAACTCCCGATTTTTCGAACCAATTTCCGTTTCCCTTGGAGGTTTGAAAAATCGGGATTCCACTGTACTTTTATGCATTGCGTTAGATCTGGGTACGGGAATACGCACGCATGCACTGCGAGAAATTTTGAGCCCACGGTACTTGGGATTCGGTATAATCGGCGTCGTTTTGCTAGCAAAAGCGAAACAAATTTGGGTTTTATTGTTTGTTGCTGTTTACTCGTGACGGATACGGCAACGAGGTAAAGTTTGCCCTCCGTGTTTCTTTTTATTATTTTTGTTTTCGTCTCTTATTATTTGTGCAACGCATTAGATCTGGGTACGAGAATACGCACCCATGCAAGCAGAAGCGAAACTAAATATAAATGTAAATGGCTTTATGTGCCTGTTGTTGTGTTACCTAAGTGTTCCCCGCGAGCAACGTACATTACCGGTACGAGTATAGGCTACGGGGAGCCTCTTTTTCTTTTATGTTTTAATTTTTGCCATTTGTATTTGAAGTAAGTAACTGAAGTATAAGGTTACAGTTAATTGTAGAGGAGTGGCAGCAAGATATGCCATAACGTAAATTAATAGCTGAGAAAATGCGTTATAATTTAGTCACTAAGACTACCCGTGCTGCCCCATAAGATTAGTATTGTTCTACTGTTTTTATACCCAGTTGTATTTCTATTTTAGTGCGTGTATGATTATAGTTTACTTTATATACCACAATAATTAACTAAAAGAATATTTTAGTGCAAGTATTCTTGTGCGTTTGAAGTTTTGCATTTATACACTGTACTTTATTAAATAAGTAGCTACATGTACAGTGTATCATAATGTACCTCGATAATTAATAGGAAGTCGTCTCAAAGGTAGTTACTCTTGCATGGTTACTGTAGAGGAGTAGTTTAGTCTCGCTGACTGTCGTACAATATGTAAAAACAGGGTTAAAGTTAACTATAACTATTATTGACTACAAAGAAGTGTATCTGCTATTCAGAAATTCGATCTACAAGTTTTGTATTATGCTAGACAAGTGTACTTAAAAGTTTGCATTTTTTAACTGCAGCGGCGTTGCAGACAATACCACTGCATTAAAGTTTAGTTTCTAAGTCACGCTACAAAGATTGCTATGTTAAAGCGTATTTCATCTTTTCTGATTTCTATTTGAGAAACCGAACTGTGAATATGTGGTAGATAGTACCGTTAACCAGTCTCCTGTACCACAAGTATTATAATAATAGTGTATTTTAAACACAGCGTAATAGTATCTTTTTTAGTGTTTCGTTTTTCATCAGGAACAGATATAATGATTGTTTGACCACTAACATGTAACAAACGGAATGTGTTACAGTCAACTCTTGAAATCAACTGTGATGTCAAAGACTTCATGTTTGTATAGGCTGAAAACGATTGTCACAGAGTCAGTTTCGGAGTGCATTGGTAATTGCGCATGCAGTGTGTCCCGGTGTCGCGGAAGTGACCAGATAATGGCAATCTCAAGAGGATTATTTCGGAATCTGGGAACATTAGCTGCTTCAGTTATGCTGTATTATGCCCTCAAATATAGCAGAGGTGCTGCAAAGTGAAAGTTTGGAGCTGGAGGATGTATCTCGGTTTCGATGTGCCGTTGGTTTGATGTGTTTGGAGTCCAGTTTCACAGCCATGAAAATAAGTGCACTGGGAAGAAGAAACCTAACGTGTCAGTGGTTGGATTTTGAGTTTGTGATTCGAACATTCACGGTCATGAGCATAACAGCCAACATGATGCTGCCAAAAATCTTTGTGACTTCTGAAGGACACATCCGTGCGTTGTTTCCTTGCGTCGAGAGAATTGTGAGAAAGCTGAATTTCCCGGACGGAAAAAAAAAATTCACTTTCTCTTTAATTAAATGAGGACGTGGAGTTTAATGATCAAAAATTGGTTTTCGTTTTAGCTTTCTTGCTGTGGTTTCAGTAATTCTTTTTTTCAATATTTGAGGCGAAAGGCATAAATTATCTGAAATAGCATGATCTATCCCTCAAACTGGACTTATAGTCGCCAGTGAGTTACAACATGGTCATCATTACAAGGAATATTTAACACTTGCTCAACTATATTTATTAATAGGCTATGTGGCACTGAATTTATATGATTTGATAAAGGCGCACATTACGCAGTAAACTACAGCCAAGACCGGCTTTGACAAGAACACGCCTAATTCTGAACAGACTGATGCGTGCAAGTTCATTTTGGATTCTAACCTTGTTAGCGCTAATTACTATCTTGTTTGATTATAATGCGTCATCGATGTCAAACATTGAAGCTATGTTAAGATATGGTTCTTGATCAACGAGATTTTGCTAATTAGAGTTTTGTAGATTGGTTTTGTTTTGTAATAATTTGGCTTGTCTTATAGTTGTTTCAAAACAAAACGAAACATGTAGGTACTTGACTGAACTTAGAATTAGCCTTCTGAAGATCCCCATAGAAGTACCTGACATAATTTAATTATACGTCAGCAGCTATTAAATAACTACTTTCAACATGTAACGATAAGATAAGAACCATGTTTTACTCACTGGGTGTAGTTCTTTATCGAGGTAGAGTGATTTTACTTCATCTGTGAAATAGTAGAATAGTACGCACTTTTAGACTATAATTCCTTTGTTTTCTTTTGTTTAATTTTGACTATCACACACTAATTGTTAGATAGTGTTTCACAGATGAAGTAAAATCACTCTATCATAGATATAACCATTAGGATTAAATTATAATTAGTATGAAACTTGTGTAAAGCGCTTTTGATCATTTTAATGTTAAAAGGCGCTATATTAAGTGAATAAATTATTATATTATTATTAACCATTGTAAGTTTAGAGCTAAGCTTACTATAATAAACTTTGGCGTGAAATTTATAGCCTGTTTTATTTTCCTGCTACCCAGACATAATAAATCGATGACATCAATGAGTAATCGAAGAGTAATCGATGGGAGATCAGTTGATTAGTAATTGATTATTGCCGATAATCAATAAATAATCCATGACTAATCGAAGGTCACAACATTTTTAGTCATCGATTAATCATTGATGTCATCGATTAGTCATCGTTCCATTGATTGCTCGTCAATAGCATCGCGTGGCTGCCGTTTATTCGTTTTACAATTCGCCTTTGCTTATAATTTCCTCACAAGCCTTCCCGTATTAAGTAGAACAAGGATTCATAAGTACAAGAACGTCATTTATAATAAATAAACATTTTCACTCAAACGGAACAGTCTTCCTGGAAAATATTGGTACAAAAGGGAGGGAAACTCGTTATAGTTGACATCAATGACTAAACAATGGCATAGATGAGTAATCGATGACATCGATGATTAATCAATAGGCCACAAAATTTTTGCCTTCGATAAGTCATCGATTACTCATTGATTATCGGCAATAATCATGCAATGTCTAATCACTTGATTACTTTTTGTTTACTCATCGGTTACTCACTGAAGTCATTGATCATCGATTTATTGTGCCTGGTGCTACATAGTAATAAACTTTGGCGTTTTTATTAATAGCCTGTCTTATTTTCCTGTTACATAGCTATTAGTATATTGCCAGCGAGAGCCGACTTAAGGTGTTTCGATAAGTTTTCTGGGAGACCATACCTACATTTTTTAATCGGCTTTTAAGTGGTATTTTCCAAGTCATATCAACGTGAAATTTTCACTACTAATTGAATTGAAGTTTAGCAAGATGTATTCTCTGGTATTCGACATTACCATAACGACGATAAACAAGAAACTTCGAATTCAGTAAAAGTGAAATTTTGCGAGTTTAGATTTCGCATTGAAAATCCAACATAGACATCTTAAAATGTGGTATATGGCATATATATTTTGCAAGAATGAAAAATTCTGTATGTTTAATTTCAAATAAATCGCAATAACGTTTCAAACCTTACTATTTGTAAGTACCATGTAGCATGAGAGTTTTGCGGGTTTTAAGGTGGCTGAACACAGTTTTATTGTACCTGTGCACTAACGCACTAACGTCTGGGCGCCCAAAGATTAAGCAACAAGCTTCAATTTTTGATATCTTTGTTGAGCTTTTGGGGTGTTACCATCGCAACACGGTGGGTTGTAAATCAGCCTGCAATATTTGCTTTAGTTTATTTTCAGAAAATCTAGTCGTCAGATTTTGAACCTCATTTGTCTCCAGTAAACTCGTAAAAATATTCGCTTGTTAACACTGGTCTCGTGTAATTTTGACAGAGGGATTTTCCGTAATTTGTTGTTTAATATGTTTGCATTTTGTAAAAATCTCCTTTGTTAGATTTCAAATTTTTGATGGCAGATGAGTTCGGCATATTGGGAACTATTATTGTGCCAATTTTCGTGAAATTGTAATGAGTGGTTCCGTAGAAATCAGCACGTTTCCGAGGAAAGTCGCTAATAGACTGTTCACAGTCCCCTATTTTCCGATATGTTCGTCGAGTTCGATCCTTCATTTCGCCGACATCCTGAATGTCACGGCGCGATAAAAACTGGAGAGAGTACAATCAAAGGGCTCTTAAAGCCATCTCGTTAACGCGTTAGAACGTGAGGTTAATAAAAACAAAATAGAAGAATTGATAGTGAATATGGTAAAGATGCCGTTGTAGCGCACCTTTAGAATAAGTCTACTTAAAATACGTACATGAAAACATCACATGATGCAAATCAGCCAATAGAAATTTATGTTCACGAAATGGGCGTAGTTTACATTTTCAAAAAAAAAAAAACAACTTTAACATGCAAGGCTGATCAGACAGCAAATTTGTTCGATTTCTTTTAATAAGATATGCCCGATATTTCGGTTAGACAAAACTAACCTTCATCAGGGGCTAGGAAAGCTTAGTGAAGATGGAAACAAACGGTTACAATATTTAAAATGGGCTAAGATAAATTGCTGGCACACGATAGGCTAATAAACAAGTAACGGTCCAGCTATATTTTGCTACTGTTTGTTCTAGTGGTCCTTGCATTTTTTACAGAAGTTATTTACATTTTCACGCTAGTGACTAAAATGGGGTCCTATTATTTGGTTATACAATAGACGTGTTTAGAAAATGTTATAGGCTGAGCCTTATCATCATCATTATTATTATTATTATTATTATTATTATTATTATTATTATTACAAGTGAAACCGGAAATAATATATTATAATTAATTCAACATATTCCAGACTATAGTCCAGAAAAGAAGTTAAACAATGTTGAAGAAAAATCTGTGCCATTCAAGTAAATCCTGCAAATAAACATGTGTACACCACATGACCTGCTTTTCAAAGGTGCTAATTGTGGTGTTGTGAGGGTTCGTACTAAATATAAAGAGTTTGAGGGGGCAGCAATGTAGTGCGAATCGCTTTTCTGATGCAGTCATGCAACGTGCGTCAATAAACTTGACCGAATTATCCTTGCGAGAGACCTATTGTTCTTCTGCTGTCTGCTGAATAATAGACTTGTTGAATCTATTTTCGCCTAGAAATAATAGGGGAACATTTGATTGACAGCAAAATTTGCATCTTCGATTGACGTGTTTCAATGGGCGCAATTCCGTAATGTGTGCTTACCCTTAATAGTAAATAGAGGTTATTCAGCGTAAAGTTGTGTAATACGGCTGAGTATTTACTGACTAGTAAAAATGCCCAGCTGTATTACAGGGGTCCACAACTTTTTACTGAATGTTTATTATGCGACAAAAATATTCTCCTGAAGGCTAAGTTTTTGTAGCTGTTTTTCCTAGTGCACGGTCAGAAGAGTGTAATAACGTGTCATATTTGCACTTGTTTTGGTGCATATTTGTAATGTCAAATGCTACATACATGTTGCAAAATAACACCATATAATTTATAATCAGCAGTATTTGAAAAAAATACATATTTATTTAAATTTCAATGATAATACATTAAAAAGACTTTCTGACAAAGTAATAGGCCATTTCCGAGTTGCCTTTAGCCTCTCTATCAAAGCGAGGCTAGGTGCGAAACCTTTCATATGAAAATGAGTTTCCATTCACATGCAAATAAAACTTATTTGCATGTGAATGGAAACTCATTTTCATATGAAAGGTTTCGCACCTAGCCTCGCTTTGATAGAGAGGCTTAAGGCAACTCGGAAATGGCCTATTGATTTGACAAAATGTACTGGTCATTATTATAAAACTTTTCTCACTTTCCTTATTTTCCCTATAGGGCGATCTTTGCTGACGTCATTGTTTACCTTTTGTCTCATTAGCATACGAATTTACGTAGAGAAGACATCGCGCTAAATACGAATTGACTTCAACAGTTGAAAGAGCTTGTTAAATTTAGTAATCTACCCAATTTTTAGCTCTTTGCATGCAATATTTAAGAAAATCTAAGCTATTCAAAACTGCAAAATTGCTGGGTGGCAAAAGCGCTAATAAGCCCATACATTCTTTGTAAAATTTAGAGTTTTGAAAACAGCATTGCACAAAGAGTATCTAGTGTATCGGGTTCAAATTTCCAGAGAAGCTAATAGTAGTATGTTCTTTCAATATTCGAGTTGATTTTGTTGTAGCTCGATTAGAAAATGATGTACATATGCTAATGAGTCAATAAGTGTAAACAAAGATCGCCCTATAGCATTTCACTCCATGGTCTGCAGCTATGCTAATTTATTTGAACAAAACATAGTGTTTGCATAAGAAAATAGTTCAATCCCCACAGGATTAGTTTGGGACACCAATATGGTCGCCGTTTTATTGTTATGGGTCACCAACATGGCCGCTGTGACGTCATGTCACAGTGAAAACACTCTATATCAACCAGTGTACATTCACTTGGAAGATGACAAAGCTTTAGAAAAGAGTAAAAACATTGTCATGATGCTTAAACTCTCTATTCTGTATGATCTGGGGATGATCAAACCGTACATGTACATGTATATAGCCAATTCACTAAGAAGAATGTCCTATCCATCAAGTGTTTATTTACTTTACTTATTTGTTTTCAGGTTTTTAAGAAAGAAAGAAATCCAGTTTGCCAATGTTTCAATGTACATGTACCTCAATAGAACCTTAAATTTTTGCAATAATCACTGGGTGGCCTTTTTCGCAGCACCCAAAAATGGCCACAAACAGAACCTAAGAAAACAATGTACCCTGGTTGAAAGGGAAGGTCACATAATTACACTACAATGCTTTTCGCAAACAGACAGTATTATTATTATTAATTGAAAATATTTTAGTCATTGTAAAAAATTCCATTTACTGTTTCAGTCGTAGAAAATCCACCTTATGCTTATACAGTACTGAATATACCAAGGGATGCCTCTTCAACAGTCTGTTGAAATAGAAAACGTTTGCAGTAATTGTTTATGTCCATCTTTACTGCACATACAGTTTATGTCACAATGCCACACTACATCATGCAACTCAGCCGTGCACAGAGGAAGAAAACTAACCACATCAATGGTTGGTAGCCATTGCATTAACTTTGCTAAATTAAAGTTGGTGTCACCTCCAGTTTTTTGCATTCATTTTCTTTACAATGTTTTTCTTCATTCAAAGGTATAAATAATTTTTATGCAAATTTAAAAAAACATGGCTGTCAAAATCTTGTTGCCATGGAAATGTTGCCAGATAAATTTTAGGAAAAGTCGCAAAGTTTGATGGCGTCTGAATACATATTAAATAAGTTATGAATGTTCAAAGTTAGCGCAGGCACTTTGTGCCCCCCACCCCCAGGCCGAATAGGGTTAATTCATTTATTTATCGAGGGACATCTGATTAGCATAAATACACACTGTGGCTAGTTTAAACACTACCCTGGCCCTGCCATGAGTTACTTATTACCAAGCTGTAGCAATTTTTGGCAATTCCCCTCCCCCCCCCCCCCCCCGCACTTCCCAAGGGCCATAAATATTCAGTTTTCTTACTTTTCTTCATTAAGAACCATCTTCCTAAGAACTCATGGATCAAGACGCTTTGGCTAAATGAAATTGGCAATGCAATTACCGTCACTATGCAATGAAAGAGACAATTTCTTGCAAGTTATGTTTCAAGCATGTGTAGTCCGTATAATAGGCATAGTACATCTACACTGTACAGTATAACTAAACAATAGTAATATTCTTAATACTGTGCTAGAGCAGTCGTACAGACGCACAAAGAGGCCTAAAATATAGATGTAAATGTTCAGTATTTACGATGAAAACATAATATAAACATGCATGTAATATACAGTAAACCCACAACCAATTATTCTTATTTACATGGAAACTAGTATATAAACAATTTTAAATTAACATACCTTACAAAGATCACACATTTGCAGTGGGTTTACAATGTGGTGTAGACTTTTATGTCCATAATCCATGACAGTACCTGTAGAGTATGTGATGTTTCCTGGGAGAAACAATTTGAATAATATAGCAAGTGAGCATCTTGAATTTATTAATAAATTTTTTAACTGCTGGTATACAAGTAGTGGTGTGCGCTACTCCGCTACCACTTTTCGCACCTTGAACAATGGAAACAATAGATCTATTGTTCTCGAGAACAATGGGCTATTGTTTAGAGAACAATAGATTCTATTGTCTTAACCCTAGGCCTATTGTCCTAACCCTAACCCTATTAACATATTAACCCTAAGAATTACAGCTGCGCATGTCCTAATAACCCTAACCCTATTAGCATATTAACCCTAAGAATTACAGCTGCGCATGTCCGAATAACCCTATTAGCATATTAACCCTAAGAATTACAGCTGCGCATGTCCTAATAACCCTAATTCAAAATGGCGGATCTCATTGTTTATTCAAAATGGCGAAATCGAGATAAATATTCAAAATGGCGGAACTTATGAAATATTCAAAATGGCGGAATTGAGTAAAGTATTCAAAATGGAGGATCTCATGATTTATTCATCAAAGTCAGGGGGGCCCATCCAGTTCAAGGCGGGACCCGCCAGTGCAAAAACGACTAAAGTCGTGTATTTGCTTACCTAACCCCGAATTCTAAGATCCCTTTATAGGGACACAAGTTCTCTTCCATGTGGGACAACATGGTTGGGACACTTTGGATTTTTCAACCAGTACGCATGCGCAGTAGGGTTTTTTGGTCTAAATGGGTTCAAATTCAATTACAAACATGATTGCGATGTAGGGTCTCTTCCATGTGGGACACATGTAGTAAACTCAACGGATTTTTAGCGACAGCGCATGCGCAGTATCATTTCTTAGTTTAATGTTAAGGGTTTTAGCCCAAATTCTGCAAAGTCTCACACATGATTGTAACAAATTCAACTATACGTTTAATAAAAATAAGATCTAAGATACATGCCTCGGGTCTTAGAGACTGCAACTGTGAAAAGAAATTACACATGATCAATTTGTCAGGGAAAGCTTTTGAATGCCATTCATGACAGAGTCTATGTCCATCGGTGTTTCCTCTTTTCTTTCTGGACATTCTATATCAGAGCTCCCCTTGATTCCATTTGGCCCATCGTAGATAGCGCGAATGATTCGACTCTCAAGATCACCATCAAAACCATCTAGTTCCAATGAAGTAAGATACGTACTGGTCCAAGGGAGCTTTGAGAGCTCTCGAACCCATTTTATTCTCCAAAATGATTGGCCAAACTCATTCCCTGTAAGGCTTTGTTCAAGGCTTGTATGTCTTTCTCTAGACGAAAAGTTCTCCGGAAGAGAGCTCCGATTTCGTCTTGCGTCTCCGGGGAAATGTGACGTGATCCCACCACAGCACTGAGGTTATGAAGGGTTGGATAACTGCGACACGATCCCATGGGTTTAAAATAATGCCCGTCTCCGATAGGTCGGAATCCAAACTCTTTGATCCAATGCCCTTCTTCATTCCACCGATAATAGAAGGGTTCGTGCCACGTTTTGCTGGGGATGTCGTAAACGTAGACATTCTTGTGGGCATCCAACGCCAATTGTACACTCCATCCCGTTCCCCCTTTGACGTGCGTTTTGGAGTCGTTCAGTTCCCCAAACGCACAAACAGTTTGTGCCTCTTTGATGATGTGATAATTTCGTTGTAAGAGTTGTCGGGTGTAATAAGAGGGTGACTTTGTATCATGGTGCAGTAGAGTTCTGTTCAAGTTTTTCGCCGCTTGTTGCAAGAAAGGTTCAGCTTTCATCAATTCTTCTTCGGTCAAAGGGGTCACGGTTTTGGATCGGGGGTGAAGGGGTCCCACTTTCACTTTCACTTGAAATCCAAGTTGTAGGGCTATGTCTTCTGCCACACGATCCGTTCCGGTACATCCACCCGTATACAATACATAGTCATTTCCAATCGGAAGATCCATGTCTTTGCCACCACAAAAGTAAATGGATCTTGTATTTATTCCCATGATTTACGTCATGCCCAAATATGTCTCTTTCATACCCATCATGCCCAAATATGGCTATGATGTTTTTGACTCATAGTGCGCATGCGTATTACCAAAGGGATATAAAAGTTTCCCACAAGGGTACGTAAGTGGACACGCATATAAGACTTTTCGCACATTGTTTTTAAGCATCCCTCTTTAGTGAGCATTTATCACTGAACGCTTCCATGGAGATCCTGAGTGACTTGTGCAATAATGAGGACGTGAATGAATTCTTGGAGTCTTTGCATGGCGAAGAGGATACGCATTGGGATCCCTTTGACTTTGACGAGAATCTATTCGAGACTACAGATGTGGACGATTTATTTTTCACGACTTCTGCTGAAAACAGAGACTTAAGTCCTTGCAAAGAATCTTTATCACCTTGGTTTGATTCTTTCCATGTTGAAGAGGGTTCGCATTGGGATACAATTGACTTTAAGGAGAATCAATTCCAAACTACAGAAGTTGACGCAGATCAAATTCTGGACGATATCTTTAACCTGAAGTGTTATGGCAAAGACGAAAGATGTTTTGGATTAAAATCTCTAACACCTCGGTTTCTGCAGAAAACTCCTCCTCCTGAACTGACTTTTTGCAAGTTCTCGTTGAAGAAGGAAAAGTCAAACAAGATCAGTGAAAAGAGAAAGGAAAGACAGAGACAGTATCGAATGACAGAACACGCCAAAAGGTTAAACAGAGAACGCAATAGACGTTATCGTCAAAAACACAAGGAATTAACTGGAACATAATGTACCTAACGAGGCTGTCGATATATATGATACATAAAGTGAATAGTTTATAAATAAAAACTCATTTTTCAATAAGTGCAATACCGAGTCACATTTATTGGTGTTGGTTGTGTCGGGTGTGTGATCGTCTGTACCAACAATAATTTGCGAATTACGTTTGCTGTTTACTAGAATGAACGTATAAACGTTCGTTGCTTGTTGTGAAATGCACCTGGAAAATACATTTGTATGCGTGTCGAGTTGAAAAATGCGACGCGTACAGTATTAAAATTTCAATTGAAAACCTCAAAATAACAAATCGGTGAATGAAAATCGGATTAGATTTTCAGCAAAGAGAAATGAATGAAGAAACTGAACGTTATATGTTGAGCAGCTCGGAGTTAAGCATAAGATGTTGAATGTATTTTTCCTTTTTTATAATTCCCAATCAATTCATCTTTTCTCTATCTTGATGACTATAAAAGTAAGGGAGGAAGCTGTATATCTTCAGTTATGTTGTCAACATGAGCAGGTTATATTTCGTCTTGATTCGTGCTTGCGCTCGACGTTGTTTTTCACGATATTCATTCCATCCTCTGCCATGCAAAAGTTGGCCACTTTTGCTTAATGAGCTACAACCCATGAACCCTGGTCGCCTGCTAAGTTTTTATTACTTCATGGATCAGTGTGATGAATCCTTCATAGAACAATACAGATTTCATGGAGTGTTGTGTGTGGCGTATCCAACACACTATCCTTCTGTCTGGTGGATGCTTTGGCAGCTTATAAAAGAGCGCGTGGATAGATGTTGTGTAGTCAGTTGTTTTAAACAATGGGTAGCGTCACAAGTCGTCTTTGTGCTAATTCAACGCCTACCTTGGCTTTAAGTGATATATGTCAGAGGATGCGTTGTTTAGTTGCATGTTGTGGTAGCGAAGTACACATCGATTTGAGAGATGCGACAGACGAGTACCAAAAAGAAGCCACAGAAGAACATGAAGAAGAGGAGCAGCAACCAGAAGAACCAACTTTTAGAGAAACTGTACTATGAACCAGACCGTCGTTCAGCTTTGGGTGGTGTGGACAAACTGTATCGAGCGGCCCGTCGATATGGAGTAACTCGCTCTCAGGTGCTTGAGTGGCTGCAATTACAACCGGGTTACACACTACACAAACCTGCAAGAAAACACTTTCGTCGCAACAGAGTAATTGTGTATGGGATCGATTCTCAGTGGCAGGCTGATTTAGTGGACATGCAAAGTTTGAGTCGATGGAATCGTGGTTACAAGTATTTGTTGACTTGTATCGATGTGCTTTCTAAGTATGCGTGGGTGGTACCTCTGAAGACTAAAACCGGCAAGGAGCTTGTGGCCGCATTCAAGAAAATATTTCGACAGGGACGTAAACCTGAGAAGTTGCAAACAGATGCTGGAACTGAATTTAAAAACAGAACTTTTCAAACATTCCTTAAAAAGGAAAACGTACACTTTTTTGTGACATACAACGAAACCAAAGCCCAAGTGGCTGAACGCTTCAACAGGACTCTCAAGCAATTAATGTGGAGAATGTTTACCACGACCAGTTCTTACCATTATTTGGACAAACTAGACGGTTTGGTCAACGGAAATTACAATCAGAACATACATCGTAGCATCAAAATGAAACCGGCCGATGTCAACGAGTCTAATGCACAAGATGTTTGGAGAACTTTGTACGACAAACAGTCAGCCCCCACCAAGTATAAATTCAACGTAGGAGATCAAGTCAAGATCAGTAAGCACAAGCGAATCTTTGAGAAAGGTTATCTGCCATCCTGGACGGAGGAGACATTTACAATTGCCCAACGAATACCCCGAGATCCTCCGGTGTATCGCCTGAAGGAAGCAGACGGTGATTTCATCCAAGGCACCTTTTATGAGCCAGAGCTACAGAAAGTAATAGAAAAGCCAGATCACCTGTTTCGCATTGAAAAAATTTTAAAGTATCGTGGAAAAGGTGCTTCCAAAGAAGCGTTGGTTCATTGGAAAGGCTGGCCCAAGAAATACGATAGTTGGATTCCTTATAAGCAGCTGGTGTCCTTACAGTAAACATGAAACAGGATGGAGATTTTTACGTTATACTTCCCAGTAATGCCAACACGAACTTATTTCCTTCCAACTCAGCTTCGTATTTCCGGGTTGCATTACCGCGACAAATTCATCTACCAGACGAAGAAGATTGGGAAGTTGGACTTCATCATGTCATCTATCCATTTTCGTGGTTGGAAGTGCCTCACGAATGCGATCACCCGCATGTTATGTTCCGCCGATTTGGAACTCAGCACGTTGAAACGTTTACGTTACCAGTAGGACGTTATCGGACAGCATTAGATGTGGTAGAAGGTTTGCTTCATTGCATGAACAAAGTCCCCAAACCTTGGCACTTCTACATAACGGTTGATGATGAGTGGAACATTACAATCACGTCTCAAGATGTGTGGATGATGGTGACATCCCCTGTTGCCCAAGCACTTGGATGGATAACAAGTGAAAACAAACCTCGTCAAGTAAACGCGATGGGTGTAAAAATGAATCTTTCATTGGCCAATGACTTTGGATATGTGTGGTGTGTGCTACCCATCCGTAATTCTATCACCTTTCCAGGTACCTTTGTCATACCTCAGACAGTCTCTCTCTGTCGCTGTAAACACAGAGTAGTCCAAGTACACACAAATATAATCGAGCCTTGGCAGGTCGGTGACACTAGACTGCATTTGTTGCACGAAATGGTACCACACGGTTCATTCCGACAGACAGTTATGGAGCAGCCTGAACATTTAATCTATCTACCCTTGAGAACCAAGATATTTCAAACGATTGACATCTATTTAACAAGTGGATGTGGTCAGCCCATATCATTTCAAGGTGGAACAGTGAACGTTGTACTACATTTTCGGAGAAGAACAAGATGAGTAGCAGCTTTTACGTCGTCGTAGCCAGTGATGCAAGCATAGAACAGTATCCTGAGAACACACCTTCCAGTTTCAAAATGCGACTCCCAAGTCAAGTGCATTTAAGTGAAGATTGGGAGGCGGCCATGACGCATATTATTTACCCACATACTTGGGAAAATATACACAGCAATCAGGTGTCCTATCTGTTACGTTACAACGGTGAAAAGGCATGGACCTTACCGATATATTTACCTCGTGGCACATACAAAACAGTCGAGGATTTGATCAGTGGAATGGTGACAGGATTAGAAAGTGCCTTTCCAGACATTTATATCAAGAGTGGAAAAACGATCACACGTCTTGGAGGAAAAGAATGTTTCTACATTCACGAAAAAGCCCAATATTACTATGAATTGTACCTACCCTCAGGATTTCAAGTCACGTTACCAAAGAATGTAGCTCGAGCTTTGGGGTACCTGAACCACGAAGAACTTATACCCGCCGTTTATACAGTCCATACTTCTTCCGCTGTAAAAATGCACAAGGACAAGAGCGTGACCCTAGAAGCAACCACCAACACTATGCGTCGTAAAGATGAATTGGTATGGGGTATGCTCTCCAAACATTCTTTTCAGACCATGTATGTATACTCGGATCTCGTTGAATCTTTGGTCGTGGGAGATGTACAAGCCAATCTGCTGCGTATGATATTACCTCGCGGCCAACCGGGTGAAATGGTAGCAGAAGAAATCAAACACCCTACCTATCATCGATTGCGAACATCTATTTTCTCCTCGATGGAAATCAATATAAGAAGCGACACTGGTCAACTGATATCATTTGCGTCTGGTGCTGTCAGAGTAACATTACACTTTCGACGAAGGACAATTCTGTAAAATGCTTCTACCAATGAACCACCAATTTTATCCTTATCAGCGCTATGTGATACCTATTGGGCAACGAGGTAAAGGAGATATTAGTATCTATGGAGGAACACACCCTTATGGTCAAGGTGGAAATGGATTGGGAGGAATGTTTCGTTCCCTCTTTCGAACAGCAACGCCTCTTCTCAAGACCGCTGCAAAGAAAGTGGGAAAACGGTTACTGTCCACTGGATTAGATACGGGAGTGCAAATTGCTCAAGATATTATGAATGGGCAATCACTGAAGAAAGCAGCGAAAACGAGAGCAAAAGCTGCCGGAAAACAATTTTTCACTGAGGCTTTTCGGGACATGACGCAACAACAAGGGCGTGGAAAAGTATATAAACGTAAACGAAAGGCGAATTCTGTCAGTACAAGACAAGTCAAGAAACCGAGAACATCATCAGCAACGTTCAAAACTATTTTTGACTGAGTATGGCTTCAGCACATCCCTTCTCTGCTCCAGGAGTTAACTCCAGTTTGCAGTTATTCGAAGTGCCGGTCACCGATGTTTCTATCGTCAAAAGTAAATGGATTGACTATGAACCGATTCAGAGTGGAACCAATCCCATTGAGTTTGTGATCAAGCCTCTATCAGATTACATCGACATTAACAAGACTGAACTGCGTCTTGTGGTTAAAATTACAAAACGAAATGGAGATGCCCAAGATGAAGGGAAAAAGTACACGTTAATCAACAATGCTCTTCACTCTATCATCAAACAATTCACCATCAAGATCAATGAAACACTTGTCACGGAGCAATCCGACACCCAAGCTTACAATGCTTACATCAAGACTCTGCTTAACTTCACGGGGCAGGCTAAGAAGTCCTATTTGACCAAAGCATTTTACTACAAGGACACTGCAGGACACATGGATGAAAGGGATAACACTGCAGATCATAATGCTGGCCTAAAAAAGAGAGGAGCTTTCACCAGTGCAAGTGCTGAAGTGGGTATGGTTGGTGTACCCCTCTGTGATTTGTTCAACATAGACAAGTTACTGTTAGACAATTTAGAAATCAAGATAAAGATTGATCTCAACAGTGACGACTTTGCTCTCATGTCGGGTGAAGAGGCTAACGACTGCAAGCTACAAATCGTATCAAGTACTCTCCGTATTCGTACTGTACGTGTAGCAGACAGCACCAAGTTGGAACATGTCAACACCATGTCAGGCCAGAAACCACTACCCGCCATTTACACACTAACAAGAACCCCAACACATGCAAGGATCATCCCCAATGGAGTATTGAATCATACAGAAACTGATCTATTTAACGGACGTATCCCACAATGCCTCGTATTTGGAATGGTGCGAAATGACGCATATAACGGAAGCCTTGCAAGAAATCCTTTCAACTTCCAGCTGTTTGGTTTGAGCGCCGTTCGACTGACCGTCAATGGGGAAGAACTTCCTTATTCCTGTCTGGACTTGACAGGTGGTAAGAAGATTGATGGCTACAACACCCTGTTCTCAGGCAGTGGAGATATGAACTGTGGTCACGGGATAGATATTGATCGCGAAGATTGGGAGCATGGTTATGGTTTGTTCAGACTCGATTTAACACCAGCGGGAAGTGGCCATCCTAATCATTTGGTTCCCCATCGCAATGGTAACGTCAATCTTTATTTAAAGTTTGCCACTCCAACGCCAGCCGTTCTCAATTTAATCGTGTACGCAGAATTCCAGAATCAGTTGGAAATTGATCGTAACAGACGCGTTGTGTACGACCTGTCGCAGGGCGCTTGAAGAAAAGGAGATGCACACCACCTTTGAGTTATGGCAAGCTGCACTACAAGATCCTATGTTGGCCTCCATTATGCAAGGAGTCTACCCCAGAGACAAACTACCAGTTGTTAACACGTACCCTTCGGGAATGATTGCAAATACGGACCCTCATGATCAGCCCGGGACACATTGGGTGGCCATGTACTTTATCTCTCCGTGGGAGACTGAGTTCTTTGACAGTTACGGGTTTCCTCCCGATACCTATGGCATGGATGGATACATAGACCGAGATGTTACGCGATACAACAATAAACCGTTCCAGGGACTTACTTCAGACACTTGTGGAGACTACTGCTTATTCTATTTATTTCATCGAGCACGCAATGTTGATATGAATGCAATTCAAGCTAAATTTAAGTCGCACGATACACAGTGGAATGATGCACAAGTAACTGAATTTGTACACAGCTATGTAAAATCGTTGACAAGTGTTAGGCAGAGGTCACCGTTCTTTCAGAGTGAACAAGCTTGTAAGTCATTAAAATGTTGGCGTAATAAATCAATAAAGTGCTGTTTAAAATGAACATGATGTATTTTTTTTTCTCCTCGGTATGTACCCTTATAAAGAGAAAGACACTCGAAAGTTTGTCATCATTTCGTTTCGCGTTCCGTGTGAGCAACATGGCTCAGTTCAAATGCCCAAGCAGTATTATGATTGCGGGTCCAAGTCAATGCGGCAAGACCACGTTTACAAAACTGTTACTTCAATATGCAGACGTTTTGTTTGAAAGGCCTATTCGTAAAATCGTGTACTGTTACGGACAGTGGCAAGAATGTTTTCAGGACATGGCATCACAGATTACCTTTGTGGAGGGTATCCCTGAAGATATTCCGGCTTTATTTCCAATGAGTTGCCGACCAGGAATACTCGTGTTGGATGATCTGATGAGGAATTGCAGTGAGGATGAACGCATCCTGGATCTGTTTACAAAAGTGTCTCATCATTGCGATGTCACCTGCATCTATTTGACCCAGAACCTTTTCCCACCCGGAAAGTTTTCCCGAAGCATTTCTCTCAATGCTCATTACATTATTGCTTTTAATAATCCTCGCGATACATTGGGTTTTCGGACGTTAGCGCAACAAGCCTTTGCAGGACACGTTCCTTACGTATGGGAAAGTTTCCAAGATGCCACGTCGCAACCGTACGGTTATCTCATGTTGGATTTGCATCCGCGAACGCCCGGTAACCTACGATTACGCAGCAACATATTGCCTGTTTCACAAACGTACCCGGTGGTTTATGTCAACAAGAAAACGCATAAAACAGACGGACCTTCAACCATTGACTTCAGTTAGCATCATGCCTGCATGTACGTCACGTCGCACAGTGAAGTCAAGAGTTGTTAATCAACGCGGCGGCAATATGGTCTTACGTTCTGGCACTACGACTCAGACCAGAGGGACAAAAAGAAGGCGCTCAAGTATTGCAAATCAATCCAAATTCCAACAAAACTTACCTTTTCTTTGTGCGTGTTTTAAAAGCAATGGAAAGCAACGAAAAGATATGATAGCCCATGCTAACAGAGGACAGATGGAAGCTATTGGGGAAGTGGCCCTGAATCTTCTTAAAGGCAACATCATAGTACCGAGTTCGTCATTTAAACGATTGAAACCGCACAAGTCAAAGCTCCTCTATTTGACCCGCAAGAAACCGAGTCTTAAACAGAAGAAGGAACTGCTCAATCAAAAAGGAGGATTTTTACCAGCCCTTGCTGCTCTGATTGCACCCCTTGCTGTTGATTTACTGGGTAAAGTGTTCAAATGAAGCATGCGCAAAAGATGGTGATTATACCCGAACATTTTCTACAAAACATGGAGACAGAACGGCGTTTAACTGCTCCCGCTCAACTTCCAACTCTGACGAGATTAGATCAAGACATGAAGCAAATCATAGAGTCCCCTTTACCAGAACACCAAAAAGTCCTCATGTTGGATCAACTTCTACAGCGGTATCAAGGACTGGCAAAACAAATGAAAACGGAGTCGACGATAAAACCGACTGTGGTCCTTTCCAAACCAGATCCTTTGCCTGCTACAGAGCTATCAAGCAAAACAGACGTCAGTACACCTGCAGACGCGTCCAGTAAAAGAGACCTCAATACATCTCAATCAAAGTCTACAAAAATACCAAGAAAACTGCCTGCGACACCTGTGACTACAGTGGAATCGAAAATTCCTCGCCGGATAGAAACGATGCCTTCTATTTCACCCGAGGAAATGGCACTCCCTTTGTTGCTGGATACCCCGCCTGATTCAACACGCAAATCATCTCATAAACGGAAGGCGAGAACACCCATGGTGGCCAGGTTACGGAGCAGGAAACGATGGGAACATTATTAAACTAAACATTACTAATGTAATAGGTTGATAAATTACAAGTATGCTTTTGTTACAGCTCTTGTGAATTCAATAAAACGTTTGAAAGTGTGTAAAAGATGGTGCTTTTGTGAGCTTATTTTATTCACCCCACAATGATAATACGAAACCGATGTTAACCCATCTTATCGTGCAGATTATATCAATGTCTGAGTTGCTCGCTCAAGTGCTCTGAGTTTTTTACTCAAAATGCTCTGAGTTGTTCTGAGTTACAATGAGCTACTCCAGGGGTCGGTCTAAGTTGCTCTTCAATTCGCGCTGAATGACTCCAATCTATTGTTTGTCGTTTCAGTAACTTAAATTTTGATGTTTTGCAGAAACGTACTTTTGTGCCCGACTTCATTCTCTGGCAATGGATCGATCAGCAATAACAACGGAACCATTTCATGCATTATCACCTGAGTTATCAGTGGCATTTTCTTAACGAAAGAGACGTTTATTTAGTAAATGGGCACCAACACGATTTTACATTACGTTAATAACTAAATAATGGTCAGTTTGAATATAGTTTCGACAGCGGAGCCGAAAGTTTTTAAGGAGAAAATGTTGCGGGAATATATATTAGAAAAATTAGAACCCGCAAAAATTTAGTGCGAACGGTAATACGGACCAACAAAATCACATATGTTTACGAAAACATTATGTGATGTCTTATTACAATCTCGTGTTTTCAACAGTATGCAAATACAAATGAATAGTTCAATTACCCTTGAGACAGCTTAATTGTAATTAAAAAGAGTATTTTGAACTCGTGTCGTTTCTCTTTAGCACGCGGATAGGGCTGTGCATCCAAACAATCCTTGACTTATTCGTCCCTAAACTGTTATGATTAATTGACCCTTAACTTGTTACCGCAAAAGAATCACAGCCCAGTTACTTTTCTGTTGCGTAAAGTAAACTTGTGATGTTTATGTTGGTAAATTATAAAGCGGGTACATTGTTTGCTGTTATTCGTTTGAACATGTAACTTTGCCTTACGTTTTTTTGATTCTCTAATCGTACCGCAGAAAAAGGCTTTTAGTTGGAAAGCAGACTTTTCGAATGATGAATGCCCGTTTCGGTTGTTGTAAATAGTATTCACAGTAAATTACTTTAAAGACATTGTTAACTTTGTTTTAGTTCTTATTAAAGCTTGTTAAAATAGAGAACCGTATTTTAGCGTTTGCTCAAATACATAGTATTGTTGTTATGGTCAATCACGTTCTAAAGAAAATGTCTCCCTGTGAAACCAAATAAAAAAAAAATTGTCGTGCTTTCCCAATAATAAGCCTCGCGTTTCCTAAAAGTTTCCTCTGCATGTCAGTCACTCTCAAAGTTGGCAATTGATAATTACAATGGCTTTCAAGTTTATTGTTTAACTTGTCTAAAGAAGTTCCACAAATAAACAACAGAAGGCTCGCAAGGTTTCGCTGCGTATAATATCACTTCATGTAGCTTATATTTTTCCATTCCATGCAAACATGCTTTCGCCATGTTTGAGGCAACGGTTGCGTTTAAACGTTGTTTAAACAGAAGTTGTTTTAGTTCATTATGTTTTTATAAATGGCTGCTTAAATTCAAATGACAGAAAAGGTTCGTTGTTACGCGAATAGCGCTGCGCATTCATTGACTTCAAGAAAAGCATTGTTAATTCGTTCGTAAACTGTTATCGCTAATTGAACGTTCATTCGTCACGCTTTAAACTATCGCAGCCCAGTTACTTTTCTTTCGAGTAAAGTTGTTAAATTTAATATAAATTAATGTTTGGACATGCAACTTTGCTTTGGTTATCTGGTTACTTTATGATAAATAAATATGGTAAAGGCCTCGAATCCAACAAGTTCATTTATCGAATGATAAACGTAAAAGTGCAAACTCGGCTTCACTGATTGATATGGCCGAAAGTATTTCAAGAAAGAAGACGATCAGTTCCATCGTTAAGTTTGATTTCCTTATCATTTGACTGTGCTTTGCTGTGCGTGGATTTGAATGGTTGTAAATAAAAACCGCTTTGGTTGACTTAACTTTGATGAGGTTTGTTAACATTAAACGTGTGGCTTTGTTGTCTGCTGCTTTGTTTTTTGACCGAGGTGCTAATTTTCCATGCAAATTAATAGTTCAGAATTCGCATAATTAAACGTTTGAACTTTGAAGCTACCGGAAAGTCTTGTTATCAAAACTTAAAGCACACACAAATATAAAACTCCGTGTTGTCTGTGAAGTTTTGGTCGTTTGGGAATCTCAACTTTCAAAGTTGACAGCTTTCGCTTTTTCGGTTTGACTTGACGTTTGGTTATTGACTCCAAGACATTTAGCCCTTGCTTTTGACTGGTTCCATTTTAAGGTCATCTTTCTTTGGTTTTTGATCCAAAACATCCTTTCCTTCTTTGACGGTAATCTTGAGAAACGAATCATTCACGCTATCTACGATGGGCCAAATAGAATCAAGGGGAGCTCTGATATAGATGTTTGTTACAAACATGTGTGAGACTTTGGGCTAAAAACCTTAACATTAAACTAAGAAATGATACTGCGCATGCGCTGTCGCTAAAAATCCGTTGAGTTTACTACATGTGTCCCACATGGAAGAGAGATGTTTGTAATTGAATTTGAACCCATTTAGACCAAAAAACCCTACTGCGCATGCGTACTGGTTGAAAAATCCAAAGTGTCCCAACCATGTTGTCCCACATGGAAGAGAACTTGTGTCCCTATAAACGGATCTTAGAATTCGGGGTTAGGTAAGCAAATACACGACTTTGGTCGTTTTTGCACTGGCGGGGCCCGCCTTGAACTGGATGGGCCCCCCTGACTTTGATGAATAAATCATGAGATCCTCCATTTTGAATATTTATCTCAATTCCGCCATTTTGAATATTTCATAAGTTCCGCCATTTTGAATATTTATCTCAATTTCGCCATTTTGAATAAACAATGAGATCCGCCATTTTGAATTAGGGTTATTAGGACATGCGCAGCTGTTAGAATCCCCACCTACTAATTGCATTTACCCAGCACTTGAATCTCAGTGACAGCCCTGCTTGCTGTTTGTAATTGTTATAGTAACATTAAATTATTCTTTTACTTTAATCAAGGTACTGGGGCTTGTAAAAACAGTTTGCAATTTGATTGCCTTTCTACAGGTAAACAAAGAACTAATTGTTTGAGTATATACTTAAGCACTTTACTTTTAAGCATTTTTTTTTCCAAGGAGTGGAGTAAGCAAGTTCCTTACTGCAGAACACAAGGGTGAGAAAAATAGAGCATCTTTAGATTCCTAATTGTACACATAACTGACAATGACAGAAGAGCAAGGCTGATGAAACATGTCTTGCATAACAAAGTACCAGTTACAATGTTAGATCTTTCTTCATGTAGCATCCTTGTATTGGTTTTAATTGATTTTGAGTCAAATTTGGTTAATACTGTATGGAGATCTGTATGAACTCTTGGCTGATTTGATACCATCACAATCATGTGACCTATCTTAAAGTATATATTAAAATCATTACTCATGGCATACATGTAGCCAAGGAAGAAGTTTTTCTCATTTGTGCATGCAAATTTACGCATGCATATTTTTGTCTCACTGATCTGATTGGTTGACAATTGAGGCCTCGTTATCTCAAGGCCTCATATGTGTTAACTTGAGAAGCAGAAAGAAGAATAACAGCATATAAGTTTTCAAGACAATGCTTGGCATTCATGGATGAATAGAACTGTTTGATATTGTGTTCAACGCTTATTGCCACATGGGATTTTTGTTCCAGCAAGTTTTGTGTTTATATAACTTTGCATTTCAGTTAACGATGGTGGTTTCGAGTGTCAGCTACTGAATCTAGTCTTACTTTTTAGACACAATTTTATGTTTCTCGGTGTTTCGTGGGCGGCACGGTGGTCTAGTGGTTAGTGCGTCAGACTTTCAACCTGAAGGTCGGTGGTTCGAGCCTGGTCTCTGCCGTCGTGTTGTTTCCTTAGACAAAAAAACTTTACTCCACACTGTCTCTCTCCACCCAGGTGTATAAATGGGTACCGGCGACAAAATGCTGGGGGAAACCCTGCAATGGACTTGCATCCCATCCAGGGGGGAGTAGCAATATTCCTAGTTACTTCATGCTACGGAAACCGGGTTAAGCTCCGGCCGTGTGGGCCATCGTGGCCCGAGTGCGACTTTACCTAGAAAAGCACTCAAAACATTTGGGAATCAAATACTGCAATGGGTTAAAGCCACCACAAGTTCAAGCTGTGTACAATTATACCATCCAAGTTTCATTGTCACAGCTTTAATACTGTTCATATTACATGGGAGGAAAGAGGGAATCCCCTAATGCACAGTCCAGTGAAAGGGCTCTAAGAGCCATGCATCTCATGAATATGAAACAGTGTAAGGATAATTTTAGTTGTTCTTGATGTTTTGTAATTTAGCAGTGTCACTGTCACTGACAGCAATACAGTGACATTTTCCCTAAATGCTACAAATCCATTTGAAATTCAAAGATTGGTTATAATTTTCCATACTAAGTTAGAAGTCCAAGAATTGAAGAGTATTTTTTTTTATTAAGAATGGAAGGATCATTTTCAGCCATATTTCAAAGTTGATGCAGAGCTGGCTACTACATTGCATAGCAACAAATGGCTCAGGAATATGCTGGGTAATTCATGCTGTGTGTTCAGAAAATAGGCACCGGCCTAGTCTGTTTATTCTAACACTTTCCTCTTACAGTCATGCATTGTCATGACTGCATAAAAGGAGGCTCAATAAATAGTGGAGAGACTACAAATATTTTAATTCTCACCAGTGAATGATCAAACCGTACATGTACATGTATATAACCAATTCACTAAGAAGAATGTCCTATCCATCAAGTGTTTATTACTTTAATTTACTATTTGTTTTCATGTTTTTAAGAAAGAAAGAAATCCAGTTTGCCCATGTTTCAATGTACATGTACCTCAATAGAACCTTAACTTTTTGCACTAATCACTGGGTGGCCTTTTTCGCAGCACCCAAAAATGCTACAAATCCATTTGAAATCCACAGATTAGTTATAATTTTCCATACTAAGTTTGAAGTCTAAGAATTGAAAAGCAAACAGATTTTAAACTATTTTAAACATTTTTGCATGACATAAATATGCACCAAATCATACAAACTCACATGTAACATAAGTTATATAACATCAGCTCACATGTACACTCTGCTATACAAAACTGCATTTGCACTGTACATGTACATGTACATGTAACTTGCATACATTACATTGTGTCTCTTGGAAATTTAATTATTTCTACCAGCTGTTTCTAGAAACATGGTAGAAAGAACTCTGAGTTATAACACATGCTGCAAGATTGGGCATTATTAAATAAATAAATTGAAGAACAGATTATGGCTCCATCTATTCCAAGCCCACTCATCCCCCCCCCCCCTCCCACCCCACCCCCGGCATTTGTCAGGCATTTTAGAACTTTTCCTTCCCAAGGGTGGGGTATTTACCAAAACAGGTCAGCCTAGGGGTGGGGCATTGTCAAAACAACCTTTTCTTTCAGATTTTAGTACAATGTACTAGTACAATGCTTAGTTTTTCTTATTTTAAATTTCCTGATTGCCCTCAAAAATACAAAAACTGGGTTGATAAACATTGTTTGGGCCACACACTTTCCAAGTGAACCGGAGCAACAAGCAACAGACTGAATGCAGGCTAGTACCTTACCTTTCAAGTGCCACAGAAGATAATACATGTATCACGGTAAATTGTTATGATGTTGAGGTCTTATTTACCAACATTTCTAAATTCTAATTCGATCAAGAATTTAAGAGGGCCACGTCAGAGTCAAACGTTTTGCAGGAACAATAAATTAAACACAAATATTTTGAACGAAATCAATGAGGGAACGGATGTAAGTAATACTGAGGAAAAATGAAAGAATTTCTAGCATCAATAAAGATCCATTTATTTGTGAACAATTATTGCTGTCACCATTACTTATTGAAATAATTAATTATTAAAATAAAATTTTGATTTTGTCCCTCGGCATTTGCACTCTTTCAGAAGCCCCACCATGGGGATTTGTACGTACATGTACATCTTCGCACTTGAAATACAGTGAAACAGGTGAAGAGAAAGGCAATGAAACATCTTTCTAGCTACAAGTCATATTTAAAAGCTCTTATAACTTCAAATGTGGACAAAACATGTTGAGAGCAAGCTTAAAACCTTACCGTATACATGTAGTATATATGTATTAACTTCGAAAATTACCACGAAAGCTACTATCAAGCTGATATCAGGGCATAACATGTCAATAATTTTGATAGTCTATAAAAATCGTATCTAATGTTATCAGTCATTTACTTTAAGGTGAGCTTCTGTAATTGTTAAGTGTGCAGCAACCCGCCACGATTAACTTTAGTTATTTGCGGGTTGCTAATATACATATGTATTTTGTTTTATTATTTGAAAATAAATTGTTGTTGTTGTTGTTAAATTGATCGTTGTTGGTGAACGCGGATAAACAAAGCAGGATCGGCTATGTCAAGACTTTATTTTACCGACTTTACACTGTAATTGGAAGCTCAAATAAACACAAGCTGAAATGAGAAACTTCTCTTTTCTTCCAATAAAGTGATTCATTTTCGTGTCAAATCATTTTACGTCTTATCAGTGATTTATGCATCTCCGTTTCATGCTATTTCTTGATCGCCGCCTTCTGTCACACTGTGTCACGCTGCTTCTGTGTCCTGTTCTCATAAAACCTGATTAAACTCCAGCGCTTATCAATTTTAACAGAATTAAACAGCTTTTTGGGGTCCATCAAGCACTGAACAAACCACTGTTTATCTTGGTTTATCATTTCTTAAGGTGATTATTCAATTCTACATTGAATAACAAACCACTTGGTTGCTTAGTTTTTTTTTTTTTTATGTAAGTTTATTGCCGTTAAGCCCCGGCTACATGTTCTAACATTGTTATATAACATTTTTTGGTTCAACAATGTTAGAACGTGTAGCCGGCATGTTAGATGACGTTTATCTAACATTTTTTGTTAGAAGAATGTTTTGATTTCGATCAAACACGGTTTATGCTTCCATAGAAAAGTCGTTCGAGCTATTATTAGTTTGGTTAATTTCGTAGCCATGAAAATCTTGTGATTATCGACTTTTATCGACAAATTAAACCTGTCGATTGACAATTATCGACAAACATCGAGTACTGTCGACTTATCGACTACGTTTTCGATGATCGATTTTGATCGACATGGTACGCCCTGTGATATTTAATTTTTTTCAGCGCTCAGAGTCGCAGACTTTTGCCAATCTTTTTGTAATTAAGCTTAAGCTTAACAAAATAAACGAATTTTAAACTAGTTAGATGTGCACAATATCAAATAGAAACTAATAATCAATCGCCCCAAAAGGTCTAAAATAATCCTGAACCCTGTCCAGTTGGACATTAGGTTGAAAGTTAAACTTACTACATGTAATTTAAAACTCAAATCACTTACCTTTTCCAGCTTTTTTTGTCCTTTCCAAGTTTGAGAATCTCAGGCTTTCATCGCGACCGGCACATGCATGACCGGGGAACTACATATACACTCTAAGCAGACTTCTTTGCGCTATATCGTAAGTTAGCCACGAAAAGGACAGTTTGTAAAGCAATTTCGCCAGCTTTTTGCCACTAAACAGGACTCTGAATGGACGAAATAAAATAAATTTTCTGTGATGACGCTTCAGTACACGCAAAAATGGTGGATCCATTGTCGTGAAAACTCGAACCAGTCCTCCCGCTGACCATCTCCTGCAAACCCGAGCAGGGGAGGGGAGGGAAGTGGACCGAAGGGGAGGGGAGGGGAGGGTGGGGGAATAAAGAAAAATCTAACCCCTGATCGGTATGAAAGAAAAATGTTACAGAAAAACTGCCAACGCCATTGGTAAGAGGTAAGATAAAAACCACTTATGCAGATTTGTTTATAGTTCTAAACTGAAAAGTCGCTGAACAGGATCAGGAAAGGATGGATTTTCAAGGCCTTCTAACGTGTAAAACTTTTTTTCGCCACCTTCATTTTTACTAGAAGAGTAATAATCGCCTTTTTTATACACAAAAATAACATAAATTTAACCTGGGCGGAAAAACGGAGATTTATTTAAGTTAATAAAAAAGTTTGATGGTTCCAAAAAGTTCCAAAAATCAGTCAACTTCCGTGCGTTCTGGTCACGTGTTTCATGACGTCATACTGATGACGTTTATAAAGAACTTATTTTTAGACTTATATCTACCAACATACGAAATAATTTAACTTTGCATTTCACCCTTACAAAGATACATGTATACAAAGATACTTGTCCCCAGACCCCTATTTGCTCTTGTGTATAGCAGAGTAATAATGGGCATGCGGAAATGTTGCAAGCGAATGCCTTCCTTACCACGTTGGCTGTATTTGCATTCATCAAAGCATGTTCCTAAAAAACGTTGAAAGGCATTTGGGGGCATAGTCACGTGACTGATGACGTCATCGCACATAGTCAAATAAAATAGGTATTTTATGGTAGCTGCAAATAGCATGTGGTGTAGTATCCTCATACACTCAAAATTGACAGAGTTATTTGGCATCGAAAATTTTTCTGGTGCAAAGGGTGCTGGGAAGGTTTTTATTATAATTATAATATATTATTTAATTATTTTTTGCAAAAGGAGGGGAACCCGTGCCCCTCTGCTAACAACTTCTCTGACTTCTCTGTACAGTATTGGGAGATCTGTTCTCATCAGTGCTCCACTTTTTCAAGACCAAAAGCCAGAATAGTCCTTAACTTCGACGACTAAGGAGAGCTTTTTTTTCACAAGATTTGGTGCCGTTTTTTCACCACAAGCAAGAAAGCGTCTGGTAACCATCTGTCTTCGCTTTGGTGAGTGCGTGCTTTTCAATTTTGTGGTTTTGGTTTTGGTCTGGCGAGTTTTCTCGCCCTCGCGTTACGTGGAGATGGCCGCGCGTCCCGCACACCAGCCGTTCGCCCACACTAGAACTTACTGTCCGCTTGATAGCGGAGGAAAACCTGGATCTTGACTCGCTCAGTATAGCGCAGTCGTTACCGAACTTTAAGGAAGAAATCGTTGGGATTGTACCCCTCTACGGAGGAAAGTGCTTCGACATCACCCTCCGATCTACAGAATCGGCCACGCGGTTGGCGGCATCGGGCTTTGACTGCGAAAGCCGCGTTATCCCTTTACGCCTTTTAGGGCAAAAAGCACTACACGTGCCATGCTTCGTTCCCGTTGAATTCCCGGATGAAAACCTGCTACAACTCGTGGAACAATACGGCCACCTCAAAGCGCGAGTTAGGAGATTTTTTTGTCTCATGGACATCCTAGCTATTTCAAACTACGATAACTTTGCAAATACCCATCCATTATGCATGAAACTTGACTATGTTGTTTATCAAGAGGTCATCTACTAACATCCGCATTTTTGTTTACTGCACATGTTGCCATGGCAACTGTTACTATGGAAACGCATACAAAATGAGAAAAATCATCATTTTCTCAATGTTTCTGCTTCATTTTAAAGGTGAATTATCACAAAACACCTTATACAGAGGTTTTAAAACACATTTTACTAGAGCGAAGGTGTTTTCGTTGTTAAATGATACCTTTACAAAGCTCCATTTCATTTTTGGGGGGTAGGGAGCGGGAGGTCCCGTTGTTGCCTGTCAAGACATAATCGGAAATACGAGGTTTATGGCCATACATTGACCACTTTATTAGGAACACTTTTGAAATCTAGATGGCAAGAAGACCTGTTCCGATTGTGTCTATCACCTACTGTCATCTTGAGTTTTTGTTTATGTGTTTCCATGGCAACGACTGCCAGGATAACAGATCAAGAGCATTAGACCAAGATAACCTGTAATATTAAAGTCAATATCAGGTAACATCTGATATTCGTCTTACTACTTATTTATTTTCATGTTTTACTCGCGCTCTACACTTCCTGGTATGAACTACTTCACAAAGTGAAACAGTGAAGTGCACAATATAGATCTGGAGTCTGCAGCAGGGCGAGGGAGGGTAAAGAATTCTCCCTAGAAAATTAATTTATCACAAGAGTTTGTAGAAATACCTAGCTTATTGTAGTGCACAGGAATATGCACGAGCTATTTACAGAATACACGACTTTCATCTTGTTACAATGCACTGCTTGAAACAGGTTCTTTCTGAAACACATTTACAGTTCCTCCTCATCCTCAGCATCATCGTCCTCATCGTCATCATCGCCATCATCTCCTTGGCCAGTAGCACTGTTTACACATTGATCAGTGCATGTGCAGGCGTCAGTGCAGGGAAGACTGTTTCTTACACATGAACAGCGTCTGGTTTGGCAAGCGCCTTTGCATCCACAGCAGACTAGCTCCATCACGGCCTCTGGAGCTGGTGCCATATTTGTCCAGACAATCTCCAGGCGACCATCCCTTAGCTGCCAGCCTTGGTTTTCAGGACCTACGTCCGTCTGTGGATGTAGAGCACGCCTCCAAATATGGGCTTGATAATTTACTCGCTTGAGATGCTGCTTCAAGGCGGCACTTGTTGGAGGAAGCTGATGGGACTGCACATTTTTGCCTTTGCAGAACATCCTGTACCTCAGCTCATTCACGCGGGTACATTGGCGTTCATTATAAAGCCTACAAACGGCCTCTTCCAGCTTAACCATTTGAGCCTCGCTCAAAGGAATACTCTCACCAAGGACTTCTACACTGTTTCTAATGACTTCATCATTCCTAACGATTTCCAGGGCCTTCTTTTTCCCTTTTCCAGCAAATGCACTGATGGAGTCACATCCCGTCAGGGCATGTAGGCTCGGGAGAACCTGGCACATGTGGGGACCCAGCTTGTCACACAGACGAGGAATACTGACGAGCCGCGCCCTACTTCTTGTGCCACTGACTAGAGTTATTTCAGCAGGAATGGCGGCTTGATGGTGGCATGCCAACACTTCAACGTCTGTGTCAGAGGAGATTATTGCGACTCCTTGATGCCCATTAGAAGAAGCATGGAAAGCATGTAAGAACATTCTGGTGTCTGCCTCCTCTTGAGTGCTGTACA
The DNA here is from genome assembly GCA_022457155.1 of Cladopsammia gracilis. Lineage (NCBI taxonomy): Eukaryota > Metazoa > Cnidaria > Anthozoa > Scleractinia > Dendrophylliidae > Cladopsammia > Cladopsammia gracilis. Next base: position 1,373,752 of record JAJGOT010000050.1, on the reverse strand, counting down.
ATTCCAATGCCTCAGTTGCTACTACTCTACCATCCGAAACATCGAGCCTGGTACAACGGTTTCCGTGGGTGATGTAGACTGTTCGGTTCCCAATCTTCAGAGCAAAGGCTTGATTGGTTGACCATTCATTGACAAGAAAGTCCATAAGACCTTCCTTATTGGCTCCAGTCGACATGAATTTTCTCCATTGCCGCGGACAAAGCTGTTGCGGGCTTGTGATGGTAACTGTCAGATGGCCGCCACTACTTCTCTTCTCCCTCTCAATGTTCTTTATCGAGACTTTGGGATACTGATCTCCTACAAAATCGATTCTTGTAGCCTCTCCTGCACTCATCAGGATTCTGTTTAATACCATCTCTGCCAGGTCAGCGAATCTGTCTGGGATCTTGCTAAGCGTTTGTAGCATGGCCATAGCATCGATGATGACTGTTGTTGTTCGTTCCGGCAGGTGCTGTAGACATTCTACGCCATCCTCAATAAGCTTAGGAAGAGCTGCTTTATTCGTTTTTGCAAGGGATCCATCAAACAAAGCCAACGACCAGGGTAAAGGACCAAGCTCGTGCACTAGTAACTCACGCAGATCCATCTTCCGACTCTGACCAATCACTAGTAATCGTGCAAATAGATTACGGTCCGCTCTCAAGATAACGGTCTTTCCTTCCTTTGTCAAAGACGTCTTCTTCTGTACATCACTAAAAGTTCCCAGCTTCAATTTAGAAAGAGTGTCATAAAATCCGATAGAGCTTGACAGCAATCTCTCCTCTACAAATTTGGTTAGAGCATCTATTCCTTTCTGTTTGGCTGTGAGTAAATCCTGCTTGATGTTGTCGCTTGCTTCACAACCGGAGCTGATGCTGACAAGCTCTTCAGATTCTTCGAATGGGTCATTCCAGTTACTGACCACTTCCATCACCTTCTTAACATCTTCTTCGTCTCGTCTCATCCGGGTGCATCCAGTTTCCTTGTGTAGACGATTTTCTTCTTGCTTAGTATTGCCTGTCATCATTCGGCACTTGTCAACGAACGCAGCGCGGGAATGCGCTGTTAAAAGCCAACGCTGCACAGCACTCTTTCTCAGATTGAACCCAACGATTCCTCCTTTTGTTTTTGTACTTCTGTTGAGTGTCTGTTCGATGGTCTGATCAACAGGCAGCTGGGAAAAACCGTGCATCGTCGTTCTCTGTACGCCAAAGTCACCATTCTCTAGCATCATCTGAGCTTGAGGGTGGGTCTCAGGTAACATCATCATGTGGATCAGATAAACAGACAGGTAACGTGCATAATTAATATGGTGATAGGCGAAGTACCATGGGAGCATTTGTTTGACGCACTCCAGATGTAAAGGCCAGTTGCCTTCTCTTGTTGCTCTGATAAGGGACATCAGTAAGGACACCATATCTATGTAAGTAGTATGTAAGTAGTTACGACCTTAGGAGGAAAATGACTTTTAAGTTACCCAGACCTAAGACCGAAATGGTCAAGAAATCATGCTCATATAAGTCAATTATTCGGTGGAATGCTCTGGAAAATCAGATGAGATCAATTCAAGATGTTGATGCTTTTAAAAAGTCACTCAAGTGTATTTTTAAGCCACATATATTATAATGATGTGCTTTGAAATTTCATTGTTATAAATACGTAGAATTCTTATATTGTCTTATTAATTGTAATTAGTTAGGAAATTTTAGTTTTATTGTTTGTACACGACCACATCAGCTTTTGCTGCATTTTTTATCGTGTTTAAATAAATAAATGCTGTACGAACTCCAGAACGCCTTCATAGGACCGTTGTCTTCTCTGCTGAACTTTTCATACAGATCAAAGATCTTTACGAAGTCGGCCATGCTCAGGAGCTTGTTGAATTTATCTGCAGAGAAGTCTTTTCTGATGTCTTCTATGGCAATCGCGAGTGTGATGCAACTGGATTGGTGACCGCGGCCCACAAGCCAGGACTTGAAATTCTTCCACTGGAGTCTCTGCAGCGCTTCAAACACGACCTGAAATAGAGATGGAGAATGTAGGTTGAGAGGTTTATTGTGCGAGTTGTTACTAACGTTTTTAAAAATTGCGTTTCCATCAGAGACACTTTAATTTGAATTTTATATTTGGTTTTTACAATAACAAATAATGCTCATTCGCTATTGAACTTACCTTGTGTGCACGCAAAGCTCGATTGTAGTGGCGACCTTCGAGAACACCGGCAACAGACCCAGAGTCAACAACACCGCTCTCCGTCAGAATGTCACCCAGACCAGCATCTCCAAACCACTTCCCGATCGCCGCCATGAACACACAAATGGTGTGGAACGTACCCATCCTTAGTACCAAGCGATCGAATTGTCTCTGGTTTTGCCAGATGACTTCAAGGGCTTTGGCGTATATTGTCTGGTCGAACACCACGATAGCTTCTTGTTGCCCTAACTGATTGGCCATTTGCAGTGATCTCTGAAGAACAGTATACACCGTGGGTATCTCTGTTGGACTGGCTTCAATTACTTGGCAATAGCCAACTATGCTTTCCCGTGGGATATCTTGCTGGAACTTTATATTAAAGCCTGTCCAGGCCGGTATTACCTGCCTTTGACCAACATCAAATGTAAAGAGGGTGTCTCGAATCGGCTGCCTACATAACATCCATCCAAAGTCGATCGCTTTTGCATACGCTGCTGTCTCAGGAGTGATCTCTATGACATCACGGATACAGATATTTAATGGGTGCGGTCCTTTTCGAGTACCAGAGTGATACGGAAGGACATCTGTCGGGATGCAAGTCAGTGAACGGCTCTTTGATGGTCGAGACTTGTCAGCAGCCATGTTTGGAAGAAGGGCGCAGGTGAGGGGCTTCCGCTGGATTACGATGCCATTCGTACAGTGTGTCGTTCCTTTGCCTGGAGAGAGAATGAAACGCATGATACCTGAGTACGAGATAAACCTATGTATAAAAATCCTGAAGACAATACAGAAAATAATGAGATGATTATGAATTCATGGTATACCTGACAAGGTTTCCTCAAGCAGATCATTGTTGTCCCAACAAAACACACCGGGAACTCCGATGCTACATGTACTAGGCACTAGGATACCATCTTGCTGCTTCTCGATTTCTCTCTCTGCCAGCGCAGTCTCTAGTTCTTCTATTTGGGAGTAGGAGAGACCATGGCCAAACGTGTTCAGCATAGTAATTAACTCAGAATTTCCTGTAAGGGTCTTTACCGTCAAGGGTAGGATGACGTGCTTAGGTGTTTTAATTCGACCGCGACTAACTGAATGTATGGGATTTTGAGCTAGAGAAAGGACAACCCGATGAACATCAGGAGTAACATCAGAGACTCTAGTGTCACCGTACTCAGCATCAGAGGAACAAATCCAGGCTAACATATTGTACAATAGGTCTGGCACTATGGCACTGTCACAATCTAAATCTCCTGTCGTTGGTGGCCAAGGCATTTCTGCTTTCATGCCAGTGATAAGAGTGCGAATCACTTTTGCTGCATGATAAACCTAAAGAAATTTCTCATCATCCTTCTCATCTGATCCAGCTTCTATTTCTACTCTGTCTGTGTCGTCATATTTGTGTTCACTACTGTTCATAATGGTTTCTACGACTTCGCCAGTTGTTATGTGCGCATTATAGACAATTTCTGATTGTGTTTTGTCAAGGGGCAGTCGAAACGACAAACCGTCTCCAAAGCATTTCCTCAGGCGACCTTGCAATTTAGAAAATCTGTAGTTGGGAGCATCGATTGCCTCTTCCTTCAAGTAATTAACGTACTGTTCTAACAGTTTCGACATCGTAACGGTCTGTGACTCTTCTATAACTTTCAGTCTCACCAACTCCTTGACCTTGACAAAAGCTCTGTTGTAGCTACCGGTAGTTAAGTCCTCCTCTTGACAATTCTGTTCCTCAAAGTTCTCAAGGCTATTTGGGCGAACGTAATCTCTATAACAGGACTTATGGTACTTGATCTCGAGAGCAATGGTGTCTTGATCACGAATCTCTTTCAAAAGACGTTTGTCGTCCCTAATCTGAGCAGCATTAAAGGTAAGCATTTTACACCCCCTACTCTCTCGATTTTCGACAATCTTATAATATTTGTCTTAATACCAAGCAACACCTCCATAAAGCAGCTGGAACATTATCTCTTTTTTTTGCGGAACCACCGCTCGTGTTGGAAAGCTTATGGTCCAAAAATGCTTTTATAAATCCACATATTGGTGTATAATGTGACAGAGAGTTTTTATTGTTTTATCGGCGTTGGTATTTATTCACTTTTTGTGTTTATTTTATGCTAAGCTGTACAGCTAGCTGGATAGAATTCTAAGAAAGTTCGTGTAAACAGCGGATCCAAAACAAATCTGCTGAAAAACTATCGTTAAGCTAATGAATACTTTAATTCTCGGAAATGTCAAGGACAAGGTTATAAAAACATTACTTAATATATTGATTTTGTTCTTATGAATTATTAATTTGATTTAAACATCTTTTGCTGCAAGTCATAATCAATCAGGAAAGTTTTCTTTCTCACTCCCTACTTTAATTTGTTCTTGCTACTTCGACAGAAGACGATTCCCTCTGTATATCATCTTTCAAGGCCCATCGTCACTTACCGTGACTCATCGCGGGCGTTCTAGAATTTCTGAGGCCACGAAAATCCATTTTGTGGCGAGAAAGTTTGATTCCTAAAATAATCCGTTTACATCGGGGAATCTGTATCGTCTATTAACTTCAAGATGATTTCGTTCAAATATTTAGTTCATATTCAAGGCATTGCATCTTGTTTTTGTATGTTTTCTTTTATTTTCCATCGTTACTGATACGTTTAAGCAACGCCACCGAAGGCTCGAGGCGGCTGTCAAGAAACGAGATCCTTCAGAAGGTTTGGCTCAGAAATTCGGTCGTCCATGGTAAAGAAATAGGTATATTAGATTGCCTACTAGTTAAGATTTATCTTCGAATCTTTTCTTTGTAATTTTTTTCCACATACAGATACTGTCAGTTGACATTTGAATATTATTACCGTTGATGCATGACCGGTCGATCGTAACTGTCAGTATTAAAACAACACAAAAAGCTCAAAACTTCTCGGCTCGCCGGCGGAGTCGTTTTTGCCAGCATCTATGTGAAATATTCCATGGAAGTTGAAGGAGGTTTTCCCCGTCCCTAGCCGTCGAATTTTGTTTATGCAAACTTCTGAAGCCGAGAAAACGTCCTCAGCCAGCGGAGCTCATTAATTATGCCCGATGCAAATCAGACAGCCGACAGAACAGCCCACAAAATACAAACACTTCTCGGCTCGCTGGAGGTTTCGTTTTAAGGGGCATCGACCTTAAACTTCCGGGAATAATAGCAGGAGGTTTTCTGCGTCCCTCGACGTGAAAATGTATTCGATGCGAACTTTCGAAGCGTAGGAAACTACCTCGACGACTGGAGTTTCACAAAGGCGGGTTGAGCGGCCCCAGACAAAATGCGAGACATGTTATACGGACTTTTAATATCTAACCGGACCGCTACTTTGGACTAATAAATTTTAAAATCAATGTCGAACGAAATTTCAAACTCAGTGTTCATTTCTTCCTGGAGATGAGAGGCCAAAATTTCACTTCGCGAGAGATCGCATTTATCTGGGTCCAAATCAAAATAAACAATGCGCGGTGCATCACGGTAAGTGACGATGTCCCTTTCATGTATCTTAGGCCCGGTTCAAAAGTCGAACTTTACATGTGCCGAACCTAATAATTAGGTTCGGCACATGTAAAGTTCGACGTATGAATCAATTAGGAACGGCACTTTTGTATTTGGGTCGACTCTGCCGTTCTATTCGACTGAGCTTGTCGAATAGAACGGCAAAATATCGACTTCGATTCATACGTCGAACTTCACATGTGCCGAACCTAATGCATAAATTATGTTAACGTATTCTTCAATATATCCGCGCTTCTGATTGGCTATTTAGTGGGTTTTCGCGCCTTTGCAAACAGAACTCACAGAAGCGTAACGACGGTTACCAGCATAATAATAATAATAATAATAATAATAATAATAATAATAATAATAATAATAATAATAATAATAATAATAACATTTGTAGTGCGCAAATTCCATAAAATGTTCAAATGCGCATGACAAGATTAAAAACGGAAAAGGCTAAAAAGCTAAAATTTCAATTAGGAGTAAACTTACAATGATTTAAAAAGCTAAAATAACAATAAAAAATAGACTTACAATAATTTAAAAGCTAAAATTACAATTAAAAGTAAGCTCACAATAATAAAAACACTATGATAAAAATGCACGACGGAAAAGGTGAGTTTTTAACTTGGATTTAAAAATACTAACTGTGCTGGCGCTTCTTATGTCAAATGGTAGAGCATTCCACAGTTTCGGTGCAGCAGAGGTAAAAGAACGGTCACCTAGTGTACCAGCATTCACGTTATTGATTTTTAGACTGAAACTGGGCAGCTTAAATCGGTCTTCTAAAAAGTTGCTTTTCTTTATATCCATAAAGAAATCGTAATGTATTTTAAAATTTATGGCGTTACTTTATTTTGTCCAAATATCACGATCACGATCTCCTCAGCTGTCTCCTTGCCATAACAGAACACAAAGCACACTAGAATCAAAATACGAATTTCCAGGCTTGGTGAATTTTACTTTTTTTCGGTTTATTTCCGTATTTTAAGCAGTAAGGATGATGTTTCTTTTCGCCACGAATTAGGTTCGGCACATGTATAGTTCGACGTTTGAACCGGGCCTTAACATACAGTATATAGATAGGCTGAGCCTAACAGCGTCGCTCTATGAACAGATAGCCGATGATAAACTTAACTGAGGTGAAAGGTCGGAAGCACAAAGATTAAGATTGACGACCGGGCTATTTTTTTTTAATTTTAGCAATTCTCAAAATCAGAATTACGCGACCGTCTGCACAGTACATTTAGACAGTACAAAAGTTCACAAAAACAACTTTTTCTCCGTGATCAAGAATAACTGGTACGACTACTTTCCGAATAAAATACACCTGTCGCGTATCAAAAATTGCCCGAGAAACTGATTTGGAAAATAAAATTACCAAAAATACACAAACATAAAAGACCACGCGAGTGAAGTTAGAACTATAAAATCCAAGTCTTGTTTCGTTTACATAAAATCGTTTTTTAACCCATGCAATGAATGAACAAACACATAAAAATGGACAACGCCATCTTCTTTCGAAAAAATTTATGCAAATCTCCATAAGTTTTTGTTTAAAAGCAAAACGCGAACCATTTATAGCGCTTCGAGGCCGAGCTGTCTTCCATGAAAGAAATCAAAACGACTGAATTTGTTGAGAACGTTTTATAAACAATTCACCAAAACTAGCGAGAACACAAAGAATAAGTCCATCACAGATTGATATCAACATAAATTTCCATCGAAAATAATGTATTTTGTTCTACCTTTAAGTCCCTCGACCGCTTGGAAATTCTTTAAATCTCCGTTTCTTCAGTTCTGAAACCCGAAGTGACAAACCATCTCCTCGCATTCTGCGAAGCATGATTTTATCCCTGAAAGCTTGAATTCCTTGCATTTTAGCTTTGTCAGATTTGATTCTCGCTAAAGATAAGTAGGAGATACGATTTATTGATCAGAACTTTATTATTTTGAAAATTGAATTACCTCCTGGTGATCGATTTTGTTAAGTTTTCTGTGGATGCTTTATCATTTAAGGATGTCATTATATTTTAACAAAATCATTTCAACTTAATTGAACTGTATTGCATTTCTATTTTTTTAGCTCAGCATCTATGTATTTGTGGGATTTCATTGATCTGTGGAATAAATTCTCGTGTCAACTACAAACGTTGTTCGACTAAAAAGGTGACATTAAAATACGAATAATCTCCCTCTTTTCTCTCAGGGATAGCTGGACGATTGAGTGATCTCGACAGACTTGCTTCGCACAGCAATCCACTGGTACACTCAATTTAGTTTTTCAAAAACTCATTAATAATTCATGTGCACATGAGCCTATCAGAGACGTCAAATTGATCACGTGCATGAACCTTTATACCTGGTAATCCATGGTAATTCTGAAAAGCCTGGAGAATGATTTGATTTCAGTCCCTGGGGAAAGTGGGGTTGAATGTGCAAAAACTGCAATTACCACTAAAGTTTTAAGTAATGATCCGCACAAGAAGGAAAGTGCTGAACGGCAATGCACGATGGAATGTCAACTTTTTTCATTGTTACAACTAGTGATCTCATTGGCTTAGACTCAAAAACTGCTAAAAAGTTAAGGTTCAGGGTGCATTTTGTCTAATGTTTTTACGGTTTCAAGTAATTTGAGACCCAATCGCACAACATGCAATTTTTAAAAGATATTGTATTTGGGGAACTTCGTGAAATTAGCAAAATTATTAGCTATTGTCTTCTGCTATTCTGATTGGTTAAGCACGAACATATCCTAAAATTTACATGACGCAAATGGATTTTCTTTATTTTTATACTGAAATATAATTATCAACCATCAGCCCCTCCTCTATCCTTGAAACCAAAGATATTCTATGTGGGAGCGAGAGAGCTAATGTGAGAGCTAGTGAAGTTTACAGTAGTTCTTATGTGGAGCATTACTTAATGAGAATGATTTTAAAATGACCACCGTGATCTTTATATAAAGATCACACGTAATCTTTATATAAAGAATACTACTGCGCTTTTCAATAACAAGCGGAATTTGAAATTCAAATCTCAACCAACAGTTGCGTTATTCCCTGCCGTCAATCATAATTAATACGAAAGCCAACGGACCATGTAAAAAAGAAACAAACAAAATGGATCGAAATCTACCAATCATAATGCACGGACGTGACCTTTTGACCTCATTGAAGTGAAGATCTGTTTCCTGAGAGGTAAGCTAAGATGATTGACGGCAGTGTAAAACGCAACTGTTGGTGGAAATTTGAATTTCAAATTCCGCATGTTATTGAAAGGCGCAGTAATTTGGGAAGTAATAGACCAATTTCGATATATTAAAATTCATACTTGGCTCCGAGGCTTGGGGGAATGGGAAAACAAAAGAAATGAATAATTCAACGCTGAACCTCAATGTGATTTCTTTTGTTTTATTCCCCCAAGCCTCGGAGCCAAGTATGAATTTTAATATATTGAAATTGGTATATTATTCAGGACTCTTTATAGTACAATAAATGGTGACTTTAATATTTTTGTTCGGTACTGTTTTACGATATCTAGTCTTTTGCCACTCTATTTGGAATCTTCTCAATATTAAAACTAAACAACCAACAGTTAACAATTAGTAAACCGTTATTTGAATGCACCAGAGCCCTCGTGTAAATTGCCAGGTAAGCGAGTGGTTTGCAGATGCAAGCTGCTTATTTCTACTCGTTCTCTACCACTGAAAAGAAATTGTCAGACGTTTTATCTACCGTACCTGTCAACTTTGGAATAGCATTTTTCAGTAGATTATTTTTTCCTCAGCACTGTAAAATCCCAAAACTTTCGACAGCAGATGGGAAGCAATGGTCACTTCGTCGAAGACGTGGCACATGCGTTGTATGCTAATCAGTCTACTTGTTTTTCTTGTATGCTAATTTCCTCTTTGCACAAAAACCCAATTGTTTTACAGGGTGTTTCAAAAGTTCGTGGACATTTTAAAAAGTCTGTACATCATCCAGATTTTGTATTTTTCTGTCCATTTTCTTACATACATTAACAAATGTTACTATTTATTGATTGTCCGAACTATTCTATAAGTCGAATAAAAAAATCGTTGAAATAAATATTTTCCCGCCAAAACTAAGGTGCAAATCTGTGCCGTGTGTTTTTTGTACTTTCCCGCCAATTTTGTCAGTGTTTCAGTGGGCGGCACGGTGGTGTAGTGGTTAGCGCGTCGGACTTTCAACCTGAAGGTCGGTGGTTCGAAGCCTGGTCTCTGCCGTCGTGTTGTTTCCTTAGACAAGAAACTTTACTCCACACTGTCTCTCTCCACCCAGGTGTATAAATGGGTACCGACGACAAAATGCTGGAGGTAACCCTGCGATGGACTAGCATCCCATCCAGGGGGGAGAAGCAATATTCCTAGTCACTTCATGCTATAGAAACCGGGTTTAAGCTCCGGTCGTTATGAGCCTTCTGGCTCGGGTGCGCGACTTTTCAGTAGCAAATGATATCAAAACAATCAAAATCCAGTTGCTACTGAAAACACTGACAAAAATGGCGGGAAAGTACAAAAAACACAAAAGCATTCTATTCAAAAGCAATTTTACGATCATCTGGAGTATCTGTGCGAGAAACGGCCAAAATATTGCAAAAAAAGCAAGAGCTGGGTAGCGAAGTAGTCAAGTTCCAAGATTTTTCCGACAAGCCGAAAGTCATGGTGGGGTCGACCAACAGTCCTAGACAGAACCGCTAAGAAAATTATAAAAGAAGAAAAGTATAAAAGAGGCAGTTCCACCAGAAAAATTAGAAAACAGAAAAAAAGAAGAGAGCCGAACAAAAGCTGGCGCACCAGCTCATACAGCGAAAGCATCCCAGCAGTGGTGCAAGAAAAACCTCCCGAGTTTATTAAAAACAAAATGAATGACCATCAAATTCACCTGATCTCAACCCCATTGTGAACGTATGGAGCATCATTGACGAAGCTGCATACAGAGATCCGATCACCCTAAGACGATGGGAGGACTAAAATCAAGGTAACGATAAACCTGGCGAAACATACCATTTGCAAGCCAAGGCGAGCTAGCTCGTTCCATGCCGCAACGGCTTAAAAACGTTATACAGAAGAATGAGAGGCAAGCTGGATATTGATATGTTAACAGTACACAAAGGAAACAATGTACATAAAACTGGAAAACTTTCATTAACATCGGAATTCTAAAACTATCATTTATTTGTATAGAAAAGTGTCCACGAACTTTTGAAACGCCCTGTAATTCCGAAGGGACAAGCTTTTGAACGAATGTTTTTGAAGCCGTTCAAAAACTCGTAGTACGGGTATTAACAGGTGTAAAAACTCTCGGCCTCGCCTCAAGTTTTTAAACCTGATAATACACTACTGCTCGTTTTTTAAACAGTACATAATCTACACCAATTTATGTCTTGAGCAATTACAGAATATTACAATCATCAATCAATTCATGATTTTTGCAAAAGCATCACATTAAAGTTTTCCTACTTTTCTTAGAACCAGATCGAGAAATCAAAGAAAATGGTTCGCACAAATTTGTTTGTTTCTTAGGCCCGGTTCAGACGCCGAACTTTTCATGAGCCGAACTTAATTCGAATTTGGACCGACCCAAATTAACAAAAGTACGCCTGTTGATTCAGACGCCGAACTTAATTAGCCGAACTTAATTCAGTTTGAAGAGAAACAAATAGAAAGGTGAGCGATTTTCAGGCAAAGATGTCAGAACACGCACCAGTCGTTATAATAATTTATGCATTAGGTTCGGCTCATGAAAAGTTCGGCGTCTGAATCAAAGCCGTTCCAAAGCCGAAATTCCCGGCTGAGCCAGGCGAAAAGAACGGCTCAGCCGTTCCAAATTCAAATAGCCGTTCTTAATTGATTCAGACGCCGAACTTTTCATGTACTTAATTCAAGGTATTAGGTTCGGCTCATGAAAAGTTCGGCGTCTGAACCGGGCCTAACCATTTTGAAGCAATAATTAAATGCCAATGAGCATGTACTTCAGCATCACTACCATGCTGGTAAAGGTAAACGACAGGTTGTTTCTCATCGAGTAATTCTAGGATGTCATTTTATTCTTTTGTAGCAAACATGAGCGGAAATGGAATTCTGGAAATACCATGTCTTGGAAAACCATTCAAGCCTGGAATGCTGTACGACTGTAGGAATGAACGCCTTATTTCGAACACTGCACTGTGGAACGTAGGCGTGCTAAAAAACGCCTTATCCTCGGTTCCTTTGCTGCAATCTAACAATAAAATCTTCACAAGTAACAGATTAGATGACAAGCTGGAAATAATAGGAGCTGAAGGTAACTTCAAACTGAGTCTGCTGTCCGGCCTAGCTGATGTTTCCAAGTATACCACTTTCGTCGCAGACACGATGTCATCTAAGGAACAAGCGAGAGTCACACTGAAGTATGAAAGCGTCTCTTCGTTTGAAGAACTCGATATCAACCTACTAAGAAATGTGCCTCACAGAGATAATGAGCAGCAGACGAATGCGACGCACTTTGTATCGGGAATACAATATGGGTTTAATACTATCTTCGTCTTCGATCGGGAAGTGGAATGCGGTGAACAACCTGCAGATGTTGCAAACCGAATGAAGTTACTCGTTTCCCTCCTACCAGAAATCCCCGTTAACGACATGGGGCGGACTAAAATTGCAGAAATGGACAAAGAAGATGCCAAAAAGATGACTTGCACGCTCTTCAGCGATAACACATCTTCAAAAAGTAAGGTCAGTTTTCAAGAAGCTGTGAAGTGGTACCAAGAGCTTAAGAAAAACAAAAACATCATGTCACCAGTTCCTTTAAAAGTGTGGTTGCATCCTCTGGTTTGTGTAGACATCACAGGAGCAAGATTTGTCTATGAATGCAGCTTAGACACAGTAAGTCAAGTTCAAAGCGTCATGGAGAATATGTTGGACACAAATATCCGGTTAAATGATCTCCTCAAGAGCAACGTGAGTGCAAGCTTTCCAAGTATCAAGAACAAGGTGGTGAGATTCAATCAAATGACTTCTCTGTACAAGACGAAACTACAAGAGACCATGTCAAGTTTGCTTTCAAAGGTACGGAGTGGTGATTCAGTGGAGACCGACCTAAATACGACGTTACAAGAAATAGCCACAACCCCATTTTATCATTCTCGCGTTTCTTCCTGGATCGACGAACTGGAAAAGGAAGTGAAAATGTTATCAATCTACATGGAGTACTTCAAAGGCATGCAATTCATTTCTTCACCAGAAGAGCTTCAGACTGTTATCAACTCCTTAGAGTATGACAGAGTCGTGAGTTTCGTCTTCATGGTCGATGATGATCAAGATAAGCAACTGCACGACATGTACACTTACCTACACACTGGTGGTACGTGGGAACGAGATCTTCCCGACCAAGAACATTGGTATAACAGGCAGGACCTTACAGGAAGCATGAAGAATCGTGCCAGAAATTTCATGGGTCTTGCGAAGGCAAGTAACGATGAAGAAAAGATCAAATACATCGTGACCAATATATATAATGATAGAAAGAGTGACCAGGTTGCTGAAATCCAGATTTTTGAGAATGGCATGCAGCTTACAGGTTTTTCTGCAACGCCATTTTCCAAAAGCCAGCTTCAAATAAATAAGCTCCCAAAGTCCTTTCCAAGTACGACACTTGACAATCTCTCTGGTACACATCAAAAGCCTTTGACAGTCAGTTCTCCTCAACCCTTTACCGCTTGGGAAACAAAAGTGATAAGGAACAGTGAAACTCAAGAAGATGACGATGAAAGTGGAGGGCAACACGAGCAGACGAACATTTCGCATTCAACTAAGTCGTCAGTCGCCTCTCCTGCTCGGCGTTTTGCAGAAATGGCGATAAATGAAGAATTAAAGATCGAAGATAACGAAGATGGATCGCCTTCTATCTACAAACTTCAAATGAAAGTAGACTTAGTAAATCAAAGAAAAATGATCGAGAAACTATCTATTGGTGAATCAGGACAATTCCAAGAAAAAGTGCTTCTTGTGGTCGGGGAGACTGGAGCTGGAAAAAGCACTCTGATTAATGGAATGGTTAACTACATCATGGGAGTCAAATGGGAAGATGACTTCCGATTCAAGGTGGTCGTAGACGACGCGAAAGTTTCCACATCCAAGGGTCAGACGAAGTATATCACTGCGTACACATTTTACCCGATGGACGGTTCAGCTTTGTCATACAAGTTCACCATTATCGACACTCCAGGTTTTGGTAACACTGAAGATCCGAAGAGAAACGAAGTTATTACCCAACAAATAAAAGAGTTCTTTTCAATTCCGCCACCAAATGGCATCGACCACCTGGATGGCATCGGTTTTGTTACCCAGGCTTCCCTCGCGCGTCTTACACCATCACAGAAAGACATCTTTGCGTCGATTCTGTCCATATTTGGAAAAGACCTTTCCCAAAATATCTTCATGATGGTAACCTTTGCAGATGGTCAGAAGCCTCCTGTGCTAAAAGCGATAAAGGATGCTAACATAACAAATAACGGCAAGTTCTTCAAGTTCAACAACTCAGCGCTGTTTGCAGACAACAAGGGAAATGAAGAAGGCTTTGATTCAATGTTTTGGAAGATGGGTTTTCGATCGTTCGCAGCCTTCTTCGTCGATTTTTTGAAAGCTGAGAGTGTCAAACTGGGTCTAACAAGGGGGGTGTTGAAAGAACGCGATCAGCTACAAACTTTAATTGAAGGCTTGAAGCCACAAATTACTATAGGTGTCAACAAGATCGAAGAAATGCGGCAAGAGGAAAAAGTTTTAAAGCAACGCGAAACGATGATTGAAACAAACAAAAAGTTCATGTACACCGTCGAAATTAGCAAGCCGCGTCAGATTGACTTAAGCGGGGAGGGAGTATCTATAACCACGTGTCCTAAATGCACCTACACTTGTCACAAAGAATGTTCGCTTGCCGATGACAACGAAAAGGAACGGTGTTCTGCCATGGATTCGAATGGTTATTGCACTGTTTGCACAGGCCATTGCTACTGGAATGAGCACAAGAACAGTCCCTTCCTGTGGGTCTATGAGCTAGTTGTAGAGACAAGAACATCGGAATATCTGAAAACAAAGTACGAAACTGGTCAGAGCAAGTTCAAGGTAAAAGGGATGATTCACAAACTCGATGAGCTTCTTCAAAATACACACTTTAAAGTCCTGAACATGATATACAAAGCTCAGGGATACCAACGTCGTTTGGATGAAATCGATCTCAAACCCAATCCACCGTCATATGTGGAGTACCTGGAGTTGCTCATTGAATCAGAAAAACAAGGGGCCAATCCTGGATGGATTCAGCGCATAAAGTACCTTGAAGAGGCCAAACGTCAATCAGATGTGCTCTGCAAGGTTACAGAGGCAAACACAGCCAACAAGCAGGAAAGTACAGCTAGTGCAGATAAATGGTACACGCGATTTAAGTTCTGATTGGGAAACGCTAAACAAAAATTCAAAAGCGACTTCAACAGTACTCTGTTAACAAGCAAAACAATTTGATTCCACGGTACTTGTAAATAGTAGTTTTACTTTAGTTGGGAGTACGACTGTTTCATAGAACATATCGCCAGTATCGGTCAGCGGTACTTAAGTGAAAGACATGCATGATCTGCAGGCCCGTTGTGGTCAGACTGTATTCCTTGTATCTGTGTGCTCCCACTAGCTTGACGTCACACAGTTATTAAAGCCATAGTTGCGTTACCAATCGTGCCATTAATCTGCCGATCCTTTACTCAATGTCGTGATGGCACAGCACTCTCGAATCTACGCCAAGATTACATCGATACACAACAACAGTTAACGCGAGTACTTACCGTGCTCCAAAGCAGTGGAAACTCTGAAGAAGAAGAAGAAGAAGAAGAAGAAGAAGAAGAAGAAGAGGAAGAAGAAGAACAACAACAACAACAAAAACAACAACAACAACGAGGCTGTCAACAGCTTCGAAAATTGGAGGCAAAACTCAATATACACTCTATCACTGGACAGTAACTTCTCACCATTCCTCGTTGAGGGCGATATGTGGGGCAAAAAGACTAAGACCCAACCTCTGCGAGGTTTCGTGAATGACAGACAAAGCGTACTGTCCGAAATGCGAGGAACAGCCAGGCAGAAGATTAATTTTCTGGAGCTCATGGTCAGTCAGATAGCAAACTATTGCCCAGTAATATCTAGGATCACTCTGGTAAAGAATTCCACCTGTATACAGTTCGTTTGGAACACGATACGCGAACATTTTGGTTTTCAAGTTTCGGGAGCCCACTTTCTGGAGTTTGCATCAAAAAGCTGAATAGCTCCCTGAGGATCTCTTTCAGAGGCTAATGGCCTTTGTAGAAGGCACTTTACTCTTAATAGCCTGCCCACCACGGTAATATCACCTATGAGGATGAGGAGTTAATTTCATTGTCCTCACCTGCCTTAGACTGATCCACTGTGACTTACCTAAGCTAGTGAAGAAAAGATACGGAACCGAGTTGAGATCACGGACCGTGGTCACCATAAAACCTGCATAAAATATCTCAAGCCCTCGCCTCTCTGCTTGACGAAATTTGCACCGCTGATGATGCACTACTGTTGGCAGCTATCGTAAGCTCATCGGCGCCAAAGGCCCATACAAGACGAACATAGGATCCAACCGCCCGGCACTTTGCAAACAGGAATACCTGACCAAAGAGTGCACATGGAGTAATCGTCCTGCACCCGCTTTCCCTCCCCCCTCCCAGCCGATGCCGTTGGCGTCTCCATTCGCTCATCTATCAAGTACTCAAGACAACTCGTGCAAGTACTACGGGAATGCGTGACTTTCTTCAACGTCACGACCCTGCTGGAAGATTAACGTCACCACACTCTGCGAGGCGACGCCCTTATAGGTCTTTGTGTCCGAGTACGTCCTTCAGAATGACCGACCGCCGTGACACGTACTCAGCATTCAAGGCACTCATGCCCATAGATGAGCAAATCCTCAGACGATACAGGATCACCATAGAGATTGGCGATATAAAGAACCGTAACAAGAACCCAGTCTTACATAGGGACGGTAGTACAGCAACTTGAAAGCGAACTATCTTGACACGATCCACAAGGTGGTCCAGTAACTCATGCGACACTTGCGATAACCACTTCGAATTACAACCAGTTCAAATCAACAGATCCCTCTGCAAGACCGAGACAAAATTCTAAAGCAGAACAAAACGAACAACGGATTGCCAACGGCATAAAGTCAACGGCACCTACCGCGAAGAATCGCATCACTGTCGGCGATTTAGTCTGACCTCTACTTTGATGGCAACAAGACCAGAGCGCACGATTGCTTTGTAGTCGTAGAAGTTACCGGCTCTTTCTATAACGTCAGAAAGTTCGTTGGCTCTCAGCTCCATAGCAATCTTACTGTGTGAAGACGTCCGATTGTTACAGTTATCCGTCTGAAGTCGTAGACTTCCAACCATCTGCCTTCATGATGTTTGATGCAGACTACTAAGGTGGCGAAATACCACCAGCGCGTCCTCATCCTCCGTCTCCACCAGTGGTACTTGCTATTCAGGAAGCTCTCGGCTACGACGACCTCTCCGCCAGCCGCGATGAAGCTTGCGACATCAAGGCTTACCCCGATCAAGAAGAAACATCCTAAGGACAGCGATAGAGACTCTGATGCCCCTCGCCTACTTCAAAGATCCACACGTGCGCGACGCCACCCAGCACATGCATTATGATGCCTTTGAAACAGACTTTAGCTAAGTGAACAGTGAACGATTAGACTCAATTTGTTATAATTAGTTTTATTCCTATTTATGTTAGTCGTTTGCCGTTCATTGATATTCAATGTAATACCCGTAATGCTTGTTATTTAAAGTTAAGATCAAGGGAAAAAGAGGTCACGCCAGTATCGGTCAGCGGTACTTTAGTAAAAGACATGCTCCGCAGGCCCGTTGTGGTCAGACTTTCTTCCTTGTATCTGTGTGCTCTTGCTAGCTTGAGATTACACAGATATTAAAGCCATAGTTGCGTTACTAATCATGTCATCGATCTACCGATTTTTTACCCACAAAAGTGTGACAAAGCTTAGTGTCGTTTGTGAAAAGCCGTAAGATTACTCCACCAAGTTATGCAACTTTATTTATGCTGAGCTGTTTGTTTCAAAATGCAAAAAC
The DNA here is from genome assembly GCA_022457155.1 of Cladopsammia gracilis. NCBI lineage: Eukaryota > Metazoa > Cnidaria > Anthozoa > Scleractinia > Dendrophylliidae > Cladopsammia > Cladopsammia gracilis. The sequence continues at coordinate 1,355,895 of JAJGOT010000050.1, read as the reverse complement.
AGCCAAGAAAAGTAAAAAATAGAACAAGCATCATGGAGAAACGTGGTACTCTCAATTACTAAATTGAGAAATCTTGAACATTATTTCTAATAGTATCCTAGATCTTTACATATCCTAGATCTTTGGGCGGCACGGTGGTCTAGTGGTTAGCGCGTCGGACTTTCAACCTGAAGGTCGGTGGTTCGAAGCCTGGTCTCTGCCGTCGTGTTGTTTCCTTAGACAAGAAACTTTACTCCACACTGCCTCTCTCCACCCAGGTGTATAAATGGGTACCGGCGATAAAATGCTGGGGGGTAACCCTGCGATGGACTAGCATCCCATCCAGGGGGGAGTAGCAATATTCCTAGTTGCTTCATGCTACAGAAACCGGGTTAAGCTCCGGCTGTATGGGCCATTGTGCGTGGAGCGCGACTTTACCTTGCTTTACAAATAGACAATTTTCGTATTCACGGTATTGAACTGGGACTAGCGTGCAGTCGAGGCTCATGCGGGGGAATCATTTCACATGTAAATATTTTTAATGATATTCCCCCGCATTAGCCTCGACTGTAAGCTAGTTCCAGTTCAATACCGAGAATACGAATGTTGTCTATTAATAATTACTGTAGAGCTTTTAAACCATACACCTTTAAAGGGTAGCTTTTACCAATATGGTAACTATTTTAATAGTTGTTACGAGTTTTTTTTTTGTTTTTAGCATTATATCAATCAAATGTTGAAGTACAGCTTTTACAATAGGTTTTGTATCAATTTTCATTTTTGTTTTATATCGGATATGTGCAATGAGCACGTGTGTAACATAAATTTAATTAATATTGATATTGTTTATATTACTTCCGTTTTTTGCCCATTCAACTTATATATTGACTTTAATTGTTTAGGCCTCTCCCATGACCGGTTTGGCCTAGGTTATAGCCAAGTTAAATATATTCATTCTCGGAGCGATTTTTCCTTTTTCCAGTCGCACTGATTGCACGTTATTATTCCATCTGCTGCTTAATAATTCGAGCTTAGAGTAGTGAGAAAATAACCCTTATTCATACTAACATGCCAAATTACAGCGATCAGTTGTTTCTAGTTTAATGGTTTGTTTGTCAATTTTTGGACCAGTCAAAACCGGTCTTTGGGCTTACAGTAAACGCATTTATTCGGTTTGTTGAATTGTTTAATAAAGTTATCATATGCAATAATTTGCTTAACTGTTTCTTCGATTCTAGAACAGGGGCAGTGTTTGTTCTGAACATTTTGGCAAATGATTCTTCTACCCCCTTTCAATTGAAATTCAAACCAATTATTGTCATTCCTTGTTATCCCTGAAGATTTTTGTGGCATTTGAATTGGCAAGTCTGTCTTAGTTGTGTTGACTGGCGCACTTCAACAGTCCGAACAGTTTCAATTATGGCTTCTATGCTTCTCAAAGCTCCCAAGCACGTTTTTTCAAGTTTGGCCACAAAACTAGTTCTTAAAACGAAAAAAAACGAGAGCAATTTTTAATCTTAAATTCTCAAAGTAACGTTTAAGTTGCCGCTATGTTTAATCAACAACACTGGCCGAAATGTTTAGGAACACTCCACTGTTTTGTAAACAGTTTCCAAATAACTTAAAACTCGCCCATAAGTAAAGCCGTTGGAAATCTGCTAACATCTCCATTCCCCCCGCACCCCCAAACGAGATTGAAGTTTATGAACTATAGTAAGCGTTGAAGGTGTCTTCTATTTCTGACTCTCAACCTTGTACTGGGGAGGGAGGGAGGGAGGGAGGGGGAAAGAATTTACTCCAGAGATGAACCAAAATACACCAAGTGTTATTAACCAAGGCTGTTGCCTATGAACAGGCCTTGCGGTTATTTGGAGCCGGCTGATTTCCCCTCGACTCTCGTCGCTTCCCGCCTAAGAAGATCTTCGTTTTAGCTCGGAGTCAAGCCTTCTTTAAAGCTATCGTTTTTTGCTGGGGACCGAGCGGGTGATTTAGGCAGAATGGAGACCCAAGAAATTCTATATTTTCCACAGTGAGGGGGCCTCCTGTTCAACCATATGTATACGAAAACGCTGCGGAGTGGCTCGAACAATTTATTCGCCTTCATACGGTGTGGAAACAATAAGTTGAATGTCTTGTTACGGCTTACCGGCTTATATCTCCATTTGTGACCTATCGACAGTTCGCTTGCGGCATATGCCGTTTTCGTCCATTAAATTCGTCGGGGGGATTAGGGCCGCCCCGTTTGACTCTTCCGCAGCACAGGCTCGTCTTTCTTTTTATCTTCAGTACCTGCCTCTTGTTAGTGTTAGTCGGGTCGCGCAACATTACCTTTCATGGCTTGAGAAGTGGCTCTGCGATTTCGTTGGTGTTAGATGGCACTCCTATGTCTGTTAACTTTTCTCACTTGGGCAGGAAGACGTCGAAAACAGTGGAACTTTAAATTCAAGTTGAATAAAGTATTGGGTCTTACATGTAATAAAAGCTTGTATTTCTGTAAAGTTGTAGATGTATACTTATCCACGTTGGGGATTGGAGGGGAATTAGAATTGGGAGGTGAATTTAGGATTGGGAGTGTTAAGACGATGGAGAGAGGTTCGTACAGGTTGGATCTGGGGTACCACAGGGGACCTGAGACAGGGAGAACTTGTCCCATACCTTAATGCTAATTAGTCAGTTAGTCAGTGGAAAGGATAAGGTACTATTCATACTCATGTAATATTCATTATCCCCCGCGATGACGTAACTGGCATTATATATGGTAGAATAATATATGCAAATGTGTCACTTCGAAAAGATTTCCATGGAGGGAGTCAGCCCTCCCCCCACCCTTTCGCTGACTACATTAGTACTCTGTGTCCCTTGTTGTACTCTCAACATGGAGAACTTGTCCCATACTTTAATGCTAATTAGTCAGAGGAAGGGATAAGGTACTATTGTAAGCCTGGGCTTCCTGTGGTTCAACAAATGTTGATCAGTGTATCGTGCCATGCCATTAATACGGTGGGGCATAATTTCCGTATAACCCCATACATTAATTATGCATACGCGCCCGAGTAAATAGACTATTTTGCTAATGTTGTGGTCCCAGTGCATCTTGGGTAGTTCTAGTCCTTTATGGGGGCAAACGGCCAAAATTAAAATTTCGAATTACCTGCCAAACTGGTCGTTCGCCCCCACAAAGGACTGGAACTACCCAAGATGCACTGGGAACACAACATTAGCAAAATAGTCTATTGCGTGCTTTTACGGAGAAACATTTATTAAACGTAAGGATTTTTGACGAACGAAAAAAAAGTACATCACTTTCATAATGTCCAGATCGATTTTAATGTTGCACTAAAAACTCGAAAAATGCGAAACATCTGTAAGCGTTGTTGTCTATATTCGTTTACATCAAATTAATTGTTATCGTTGGATTCACGTTGAATTCCTGTTACGAAACGTGTTCGTAACAACGCATTTGCTCATGATTACTAAGTTAGGAGCGAGTGAGTGAGTGAGTGAGTGAGAGAGTGAATTTTATTTAAACACCCTTGCCGATAACCCGTTCATCATGCTTTCACTTGTACACGGGTTTAAAAGTAAGACTACGCTGCATTCACTACATTCAGTAGCTGACACTTAAGCTCGACCCGGAGCTCGATCGCTAAGCAAATGGTAAGTTTAATATATAAAACACAGAACTTGCCAAAGCAAAAATCCCACAGGAATAAGCGGCGAACACAATATCAAACGGTCCTATCCATCCATGAACGCCTTGAATTGTCTTGAAAATGTGCAATTGTACGCTGTAGTTCTTTATCTTGCCTCTCGAGTCAACACACGGAGAGATTTTACGTATGTATTTCATGGCCGAAAGCCATATAGTCGTCGACATAGACTTAACAAGAGGCTCCTAGCGGCCTATACTCATGCGCATGCGTAAGTAAGTTAAGAAGATGATAAGAAGATAAGAAGACGAGAAGATGAGAAGAAGATGATAAGAAGATAAGAAGACGAGAAGAAGATGTCCGCATGACTAAGAGTACTCCTTTCATTCAGTCATCATTCCTGCAAACCACGTTGTTTACTATTGATTGTTTTGGAAATGAAGGCTGTACCACAACGAAGGGAATGATTCTTCTATGTCTTATATATACCAAACATGAACATTGCATTAACGGTAATAATAAGCAAATGTGAACTGACAGTATGTAGGTGGAAAACGAATGTAGTAACGACGGAAAATACCGGTATTTTCCGTCGTTACTACATTCATACTGCTACTACATTCATACTGTCAGTTCACATTTGCATATTATTACCGTTGATGCATGACCGGTCGACCGTAACTGTAAACAACAGGAAAAGCTCAAACTTCTCGGCTCGCCAGCGGAGTCGATTTTGCCAGCATCTAAATGAAATATTCCATGAAAGTTGAAGGAGGTTTTCTTCATCTCTAGTCGTCGAATTTTTTTCGATGCAAACTTTTGAAGCCGATAAAACGTCCAACGCCAGAGGAGCTCACTAATTTAATATGCCCGATGCAAATCAGGAGTATACAAACTCCTCCTACTAGGTATGATTGACGGCAGAGTTAATTGAAATTGCTCAAAGTAGTTTTGATTCGAAGGGTCGCGTAACAGTGAAATCAGTGGTAATATACGGTTGTTAGTAAAACGCGTAACGGCGTAACGGGTAACGGCGTAATGGCGTAACGAGAATCGGCGTAATGAGATTTTTTTTATATTTTTTTTATTTTTAATTTTTAATTTATTTTTTCATTTCTTTCTCATTTCATTGTTTGATTTCATTTATGGAATAAACAGAAGTGATCAAGGATTTAATTAGGGCAAAAAAATCGTATTTGGCGCGATTCGTTTCTTTTTTCTCGCATTTTGGCACACGCCTTTTGGCAAAATATTGCGGGCGCACTTTCTTGCGACTGTTGACGTTAACTATAAAGCGGGATTAGGGTCAAAATTCACTTTTCAATAGGAACACGCACAACAAAAAGCCAGACAGCGTAATAGGAACAGGCACAGCGTATTAGGAACAGGCACACCGTAATAGGAACAGGAACAGCGTAATAGGAACAGGCACAATCAACCAAACGCAACGCATCGCTGCCGTTGGCAGTTCAAAAAGCCCATTGGTAGATTCGAATGGACTCGCATTCTTCAGATTCCTTTGGTCATGAATCTGGCACCGATCATGATCGCTTTTCTCGAAACATTCTGGAAGGATGAAGCTCAATCTCGGCACAAGTACGAAGAAATTTGTGCTCAATCGGATGCCGGCGTTTTCGAGGTGAGAAATGTGCTGGTTTAGCGTCAGATCGCGCTTGAAGTGGACAAGGTCGCGGTCGCCGGCTGGTTTGTTGCCTGCCTTGTCTCTCTTTCTCTTCTTTAATACTCTTGGGGTTCGATAAATTATCTCGCGAAATGACACCTTAAACGGCTCAGAACGGGCAAAAAATAACACACAAGACTCATTTAACATTTCATGTAAACTTTTATTGAACATATAGGATAAACTTAGTATTCAGAGCAAATCGCGGCCAAGTTATTTATGTTAACCCATATTTCTTTTGTAACCGCCATTGAACGATGTCACGCAAGACACACAAACATCGGGTGGTCCGCCTGTGCTTTCATGTTGTTGACATCAGTGCAAAGAGAAAAAGGTCAACACGACATGACCTTTTCGTTTGCGCTCAGTTATCACCTACTCAAGAATTGATTTTTATCAGGAAAAAGAGCAATAAAAGTAGATTTTGTTTCTAAACAAGGAATTTTGTTTGCCACAGCAAGAAAAAGGTATACGCAATATTAAAGCTAAATTTATTTGAAATGTGTTTACTTCTGCTTGCGTGACTCATTGTCTCAACTTTTGAAGAAAATTCATGACAATTGCTTGCGCGTTTACTTCTCTCAAGCTAGTTTTTCGATAGTGTTGCAGTACGGTAACATAGATTTCTGCTAGTATAACTTTCATTGTAAAATTCGATGTACCAGGACAAGATTTATACCAAAGAAGTTTCCTCATTTTCAAGTGTTTACCAAAGTGCTAAAAGTAGGAATGTTCGGGCTTTCAAAATGACATGTAAAAATGTAATAAAAAATCTTCTTCCAAATATTTTACTTTACAATGCTCTCAAGGGTACTCTACTGACTGCAAAGAATCATTTCCATACGTCAAGGGTTCTTTTCTTCTCGGCTAAAATTAATGGCGACTGCGACCTGAACACGGCATTTTAGTTTTTGGCGGATTTCTCGAAAACGAAAAGTCTTTGGACTTGGAAAGTTTGATTGTAATTTTCGTAAATAGGTCACCAAAGGGTTTCTCCTGACCAAATATGAATAAATCCGGAAATTCAGTTTTGACGGCGAGTTCTCGATACTTTAACAGACAGTATCTCTTACATGTAATATGGTGTGTGTTCCTATTACGCTGTGCCTGTTCCTAATACAGTGTGCCTGTTCCTATTACGCTCTGCCTGTTTCTATTACGCTGTGCCTGTTCCCATCACGGTCTGCCTGTTCCTAATACGCTATGCCTGTTCCTATTAGCGGAGCACTCGCCAGGCCGAAGGCCTGGCTGCGCAGCCCCATACTCATAGAACCTGTGCCGTCATTTTTCATGGTCATGGATAGCGGAATGTTTCGCGGGCGCGCGTGTGCCCGACCTCCGCCGTCACATCGTGGTGTGTCACACAGGACCGACCTCCGCCGTCACATCGTGGTGTGTCACACAGGACCGCGCTCCGTCGCGCAGGACTAGCTCGCGGGCGCGTATGACGTTGCAAAACATGCGCATACGACGTCATGTAGAAACCAATTTTGCGCGGTTACACGGCCGAATGTCACGTCAGCTAGAAAAACACTTTGATTGTCTGCTGTGTTTACTGAGCGGAGAAAACGGTTGAAATTATAAGTCGTTATTTTCCTGCATTTTTTCGCGGTTTGCTACTCAAGACAGGGATACTCAGAAGCCGCTTTAGTGGAAAAAGAAGAGCTTCCTGGGATAAAATCTTGCTTCGGGGAACGTCACACATTTTTCAAAGCGGGGAGATGTTTGATTTTATTACGGAATCCAGTACCACAGGAGCGGAGAAAACGGACACTAAAACTCTCGAACGTTATGAATATGGCGGCAAACAACCTTTGCCGAAGAGGAGAAACACTGGACATCGGACAAACAAACATAAGCAGAAAAGCAAGTAACGTCTAAATGTGATTTGCAAAAATTGTTTAGTTTAATAATAAGACTTAAGCTTAAGCTTCAGTTAAATATGCTAATTTTACCCGAAGAATTTTCTCCAAGTTTTTGCATTCAGAGCTAAATTTACAACTTTGAATATCCGTGGTTTTGGCAATGAAGCGAAACAACGCTCTGTTTTTGATTTTGCGAAAAATTCCCGTTCTGATTTTATTTGTTTACAAGAACCTTTAGCGACAAGACAAAATGCGATAATTCTCTGACAGCTAAATGAAATGGCGCGGTAAAAGTTTCTGGTCGCCCGCCCTTGGTAAACAAGGCGGCGTTGCCATTCTTGTCGCTGAAAATACTGATTTCAAATGTTTACAATGGAAAAAAGATTCTTCTGGTAGAATTGTTGGTGTTTTAACTGATTTCGACGACACGAAAATTAATTTGGTTTTATACTTATGCACGGGTGTTAGTAATCGGCGTAATGGCGTAACGAGTAACGGCGTAACAGCGTAACGAGAATCGGCGTAACGGATTTTTTTTTCTTAATTTTTTTTTTTTTTTTTACTTTTTTTTTGAATGATAATTTTATACTTCGTTATAAATGATTTTTCCCCAGTTTTTATTTTATTTTATTTTTATGAATGATAATTGCAGTTTATCGTCTATTGTCTGTTTCGGCGCTTTTTCCCGATATCGAGCCCAGACTTTCTCCGTCGGTGCTGTTTGTCAGCGACTGACCGCTGACAAAGAGCCGGAGAAAGTGAATATGACAAGATATAAATCGCGGGCTCAATTTCCCACGCGAGTGCTAAAAATTCGACGTTCCAAGAAACTGTCAAGAAGATCAAGCATGGATGAAGACGATGGTAAGTACAGTATTTCATACAGTTTGTTAGTATGAAAAGACATTATGGACTGAAAAGTTTTTCACAGACAATTGCAGTGTCAGTTTCTGGAGAAAAATAATGTATTTTTTGTTTACATTAGAAATTAACCTTAACAGGATTTAAGTTTGAAAAAGACAATGTTCATTTGATGTTAGATATCTTTGAAGCCGTTACAGTACAAGTATCACAACCAATTACTTCTGGAAGTATCACAAGAAGCGATGTGGTACGATTGGGTTCTACTTAATAAGCAATTTTAGGCGGTTGAGCGAAAAAGCGTCATTACCTTTGTTTTTGTTTGATCGGCGATACTTTTCTTTCTAAAGATATCAGTTGCACAAAATTTCGACCGATTTATGGGAAGGTTGAAGACCAGCAAGACCGTATGATTTCGGTAGCTTAGAATGAAGCCGGGCATGCCGTGTTTTGTTTAAATTTCTTATAGAGGCAAGATAAAAATGGTTTAATTTGTAAGTTTGAAATCGCTTTTCTTAAAGCCAATAAATGTTGTTTTATTTGACGCGTACAATTCTTAGGGACCTAATCGCGCGAATATAGTATTTGCCTGCATTTGCAACTGCACTGGGTAAAACTGAACAAAACCTAATAAAATTCAGGCGGCGCCTAATGGTCCGTGAGCTGGAACCTGAAGTGCTCTGGCTTTGAGTCATACCCAAGGCAAATAATAATTTCATTGTGCTCTTGAGGTGTACGCCTCACTTGGTTTGGCTGGGAAAATAAAAAAGGAAAATTCGAATGACTACTGATTTTTTGGTGATTTCACGCCTTGAAAACACCCTGTGAACTGAAGAATAAACTCTGGCCTGGAGAGCCAAATGGATCATATGCGTATCAGTTGTCTTATCTGGGTTCGATCCGTAGTGTCTGAAGTCCAGTCCGAAGGCCTGTTCAAATTTTTCCAGTGGCCACGAAAAAGAAGATTGCGACTAAACCACTCTCATTCTGAACGTAGCGTAATACAGAGAGCAGAGTGTTGCTTCTGGTAAATATGCCTACCGATGAGAAGCGGGCCACCGCTGAGAGGCTAGACTTGGCGGAAATGATCGAGGCCTCTGTGGTTTGAACTCGGGAGACGACAGCACCATGACGATTCAAAGCGAGTTGTCAAGCGGCAAAAAGTTTACGACATATCAACCAACTGAGCGCCGCTTTCACGCTAACCGATATACTCGTTCATAAACTCAGTCGTAAAAATGAAAATAAAAAAAGAAAAAAAAATCCGTTACGCCGATTCTCGTTACGCTGTTACGCCGTTACTCGTTACGCCATTACGCCGATTACTAACACCCCTTATGCACCCACGAATCCAAGTGAACGTACTTTTATGAGGGTGTTAGTAATCGGCGTAATGGCGTAACGAGTAACGGCGTAACAGCGTAACGAGAATCGGCGTAACGGATTTTTTTTCTTTTTTTTTTCATTTTTACGACTGAGTTTATGAACGAGTATATCGGTTAGCGTGAAAGCGGCGCTCAGTTGGTTGATATGTCGTAAACTTTCAGAACTTTTTGCCGCTTGACAACTCGCTTTGAATCGTCATGGTGCTGTCGTCTCCCGAGTTCAAACCACAGAGGCCTCGATCATTTCCGCCAAGTCTAGCCTCTCAGCGGTGGCCCGCTTCTCATCGGTAGGCATATTTACCAGAAGCAACACTCTGCTCTCTGTATTACGCTACGTTCAGAATGAGAGTGGTTTAGTCGCAATCTTCTTTTTCGTGGCCACTGGAAAAATTGGAACAGGCCTTCGGACTGGACTTCAGACACTACGGATCGAACCCAGATAAGACAGCTGATACGCATATGATCCATTTGGCTCTCCAGGCCAGAGTTTATTCTTCAGTTCACAGGGTGTTTTCAAGGCGTGAAATCACCAAAAAATCAGTCGTCATTCGAATTTTCCTTTTTATTTTCCCAGCCAAACCAAGTGAGGCGTACACCTCAAGAGCACAATGAAATTATTATTTGCCTTGGGTATGACTCAAAGCCAGAGCACTATAGGTTCCTTTTAAATAACCTTCATGTTCCTTTTAAAAGTGTTTTAAAAGGACATTTTTGCTTTCTGATTTATGTTCTGAACAGCTTTTCGCAGATAACTGCAGTGTCAGTTTCTGGTGAAAAATAATGTATTTTTTTGTTTATATTAGAAATTAACCTTATCAGGATTTCAGTATGAAAAGACAGTTTTTCACAGACAATTGCAGTGTCAGTTTCTGTTGAATACAGTAATATGTTTTTTTGTTTATATTAGAAATTAACCTTAACAGGATTTAAGTATGAAAAGACATTATGGACTGAAAAGTTTTTCACAGACAATTGCAGTGTCAGTTTCTGGAGAAAAATAATGTATTTTTTGTTTACATTAGAAATTAACCTTAACAGGATTTAAGTTTGAAAAAGACAATGTTCATTTGATGTTAGATATCTTTGAAGCCGTTACAGTACAAGTATCACAACCAATTACTTCTGGAAGTATCACAAGAAGCGATGTGGTACGATTGGGTTCTACTTAATAAGCAATTTTAGGCGGTTGAGCGAAAAAGCGTCATTACCTTTGTTTTTGTTTGATCGGCGATACTTTTCTTTCTAAAGATATCAGTTGCACAAAATTTCGACCGATTTATGGGAAGGTTGAAGACCAGCAAGACCGTATGATTTCGGTAGCTTAGAATGAAGCCGGGCATGCCGTGTTTTGTTTAAATTTCTTATAGAGGCAAGATAAAAATGGTTTAATTTGTAAGTTTGAAATCGCTTTTCTTAAAGCCAATAAATGTTGTTTTATTTGACGCGTACAATTCTTAGGGACTTAATCGCGCGAATATAGTATTTGCCTGCATTTGCAACTGCACTGGGTAAAACTGAACAAAACCTAATAAAATTCAGGCGGCGCCTAATGGTCCGTGAGCTGGAACCTGAAGTGCTCTGGCTTTGAGTCATACCCAAGGCAAATAATAATTTCATTGTGCTCTTGAGGTGTACGCCTCACTTGGTTTGGCTGGGAAAATAAAAAGGAAAATTCGAATGACGACTGATTTTTTTGTGATTTCACGCCTTGAAAACACCCTGTGAACTGAAGAATAAACTCTGGCCTGGAGAGCCAAATGGATCATATGCGTATCAGCTGTCTTATCTGGGTTCGATCCGTAGTGTCTGAAGTCCAGTCCGAAGGCCTGTTCCAATTTTTCCAGTGGCCACGAAAAAGAAGATTGCGACTAAACCACTCTCATTCTGAACGTAGCGTAATACAGAGAGCAGAGTGTTGATTCTGGTAAATATGCCTACCGATGAGAAGCGGGCCACCGCTGAGAGGCTAGACTTGGCGGAAATGATCGAGGCCTCTGTGGTTTGAACTCGGGAGACGACAGCACCATGACGATTCAAAGCGAGTTGTCAAGCGGCAAAAAGTTCTGAAAGTTTACGACATATCAACCAACTGAGCGCCGCTTTCACGCTAACCGATATACTCGTTCATAAACTCAGTCGTAAAAATGAAAAAAAAAAAGGAAAAAAAATCCGTTACGCCGATTCTCGTTACGCTGTTACGCCGTTACTCGTTACGCCATTACGCCGATTACTAACACCCCTTTTATGACACAATTCATGAATATTTTTTCCGAACTCTTTTAAAATTATTGCTGGCGATTTTAACTGCATTGAAAACGTTTCTGATAAGTTTGGAGGAAATCCTACAATTTCCATGGATTTGAAAGATCTGCACAGTGTTCTCTGGCGCAAAAAAACACGGCCGACTGAAAAATACAATGCACATGGTAATAATGCGGATAAAACTATCGGTACACGTTTGGATAATTTTTTTATTGCTCAGGACTTGTATGATTCCTTTTTAAAATTTGAAATTTTGCCTTGTGTTTTTTCCGATCATGATTCTGTTGATTTAAGCCGCAATTTGCATAATTCATTTTCCCGTGGACCAGGACTTTGGAGGCTAAATTTAGAATTTAATGTTTGCGATATGATCTCAGAAATTATTAAGAAACATGCATTGTACTGGAAAGCATTTACTTTCATTCAAGCTTTGTAAAATTAGTTGCTATAGATTTTGGTCGAAGTAAACAACGCGCAACTATAAATTCTTTGATCGAAGCTAAACGGGCTCTTATTGAAGGAGATAGCTCAGCGAAAACCACCATAGAAACGCTAGAAAGAGAAATTCGGGCCATTAATTTATCCCAAATGAGAAGAAGCCAAATTCGTAGCAGAGTCAAATGGCTTGAAGAAGGTGAAAAACCTACCAAATTCACGTGCTCAGAAAAATACTGTTCAATCTATTTATAACTCCGCCGGTGTTGAAGTCTTTTCACAAGATTCCGGCCCATTTCGATTTTTACCGTAATTTGTACTTGCAAGAACCTGTTAATTTAACAGTCCAAACCGAATTTTTTAACAATCTTGTAAACAGATTAAGTGAGAGCGAAATTTTATCCTGCGAAGGATTTTTATCTTTGGCTGAAATTACCCACGCAATGCGTGGACTTTCTTCAGGGAAAACCCCCGGTTCAGACGGATTACCTCAACAATTTTTCGCTAAATTCTGGGATCTTTTAGGCCCTATTCTCTTCGAAATTATAAATTTAGTTTGGAAAATAATTCTCCCAGTGATTCAATGCAAGGAAGCGTGACTAGATTACTTTACAAGAAAGATGATAAGAAAAACCTCAAAAATTGGTGGCCCGGCCATTTCGCTACTCAATGTTGATAACAAAATTTGTTCAAAAGCTCTTACAAACAGACTTTCAAAATTGTTACCCTCGATTATTTCAAGAAGATCAAACTTGTTCCGTCCCAGGTAGGACGATATTTGAGAATTTATTTCTCTTGCGTGACACTATAAATTATATAAATATTACTAATGAAACTGGTATCTTGCTGAAAACATTGGAAAACTTTTTACCAATGTTTTAAGTCGTTTTGGATTTACCCCTAATTTCCAGCGGTGGATTTCTACATTATACTGTCAAGCAAATATGAAAATTATAGTTAATGTTTTTTTGACCAAAGAAATTCCACTCGAGTGGGGGGTGAAGCAGGGAGATCCCCGGTCTCCACTTTTGTACATTTTATGCGCAGTAGTTTTGGCGACCAGTATAAGAAAGGATGATACTATTGAAGGTTTTCTCATTCCAGAAACCTGAGGAAAGCGTTTTAAAATTCGCCAATAAGCGGATGACTCCACATGTTTTGTAAAGGACATTTTTTTCTTTAGACAAATTGTTTACCTTTATACTTCACAAATACGAGACAGGTACAGGGACTAAAATTAAACGTGGCAAAGAGTACAGAAGCCATGAGGTTAGGAGCTTGGTGCTCACGTCCGGACACTCCTTATGGCCTCCTTACCACGCCTTTCCAAGCTAGATTAAAATTTGAACCTGTGAAAGGTTGTGGGGTGTTTTCACTCCCACCCTATCGGCACTACTCATTACTAGGTTTTTAGTTAATATTAAGACTATTTTCTTCTTCATTAAGACCATACTTCATGGTATATGGCTTTTTCGAAATAAAGCAACTTTTCACAATGGCACCGAGAACTCTCGGGACACTGTAAGGGACATAAGGAATGACATCACAACACAGTTGCAAATTGTCCCCGGGGGGGGGGGGGGGGGCTGGGACTCTGAGACCCTTAACCTATACTAGACCATTTTAGCTGCATTTTGCAACCCTATTCTAGAATAAACACCGAAAAATCCTACCCTATCCTAGACCTTTTCTAGACTCACTATTTTGCAGAAACTTGTTCACTATCACAGTCTAAGATACCAGGGGTCAGTAAAAATGTCGTACAGCACACCTTACCGATTTTTCCATTTGCCAGTAAACCTCGTCTAGACTAAATTCTTCATGCAACTGATCAGTTTTGTGGAAAATGATACCCTATTCTAGACCAAACATTTCTGATTACTATACCCTATCCCAGACTAAACTGCTTGAAAACCATACCCTTGACAGCGGCACATACCTATATAGCTCATATATGGGAGTACCCCCTCCCCTGGGCAAATTGATTTCTCCCGAATGACCAAATAGAAATTTTCTGCTTTGTGGTGTCATCCGAATATTTGTGAAATACAACAGTCAAAGCTTGTGACTCTATAAATAATTTAGCTACTGGCAACTCGTCATTCAATACCAGAAATGACTAAAGTAATCATGTGCAAACCAGAAAGGACTTTCAAGTGGACCAAACGACCGGAAATGAACTTTATAAATAATCCCTTATGGACTAGACTTTCAAGTGACTCATGTAAACCGGAACTGACCTTGTATTATTGTAACCGGAAATGACTAGCTTTATAATGCAGGATGCCTTGTAACCGGAAATGACTAGCCTCTCAGGATAATATTGTAAACTTTAGGGATTTGTTATTGATGAATAAAACATTTTAAAACGAAAAAAAAAACACTTTTGTTTTGTTTAGCAGAGAAAACGGTTTGCAAAATCGTTTTTCCCTGCTTTTTTTCGTGGTTTGCTACTCAAGAGAGGTTTCACATTTCAGAAACAGTGAGCTTTTGAGGAATTTGTGCAGTCTAAATGCACTGTGCAGACGGTCGCGTAATAAGCTTACTGTTTTTCAGAATTGCTAAAATTGAAAAATAGCCTGGTCGTCAATCTTAATTCTAATTATTCTTGTGCTTCCGACCTTTCACCTAGTTAAGCTTATCATCATCGTTTTTGTTCAGAGAGCTCCGCTGTTAGGCTAAGCCTATCTATATATATTACGCTGTGCCTGTTCCTATTACGCTATCTGGCTTTTTGGCGAGAAAAAAGAAACAAATCGAGCCAAATACGATTTCTTTGCCCCAATTAAATCCTTGATAACTTCTGTTTATTCCATAAATGAAATCAAACAATGAAATGAGAAAAAAATGAAAAAACAAAAAAGGAAAAAATTAAAAAATAAAAAAATAAAAATAAAAAAACTCGTTACGCCGATTCTCGTCACGCCGTTACGCCGTTACCCGTTACGCCGTTACGCGTTTTACTAACAACCGTAATATACAGGTTACTAACCTGAGAAATAACATGTCTAGCTCAAATCAGTAAAACAGTTAAAGTCTTCATGTAAGTCAAGTTTAAAACTCCAATCCGCTTTACTGAAAGGAAGATACTGAGAGAACTTGAACGTAAAGTCAGCTTTATCAACAAACGGTCACAAAATTGTCCAAGCGGAACCTTAAATTTGCATTATTTTTCTTACAAATTAACTAGTAAATTCTGTAGCCGGACCGGATGAGAAGTTCATATAAATTTTTAAGTTTGTTTCTTGTGGAAACATTCTGATGACGTGATAGCTACTAGTTCCTAAGTATATTAAATGTATTCGTTCTATTCATTGCGCTTTGAAGACGAAAGAATCTAAGAGACAACCTCGTTCCTCGTTCCCAGGGTCTCTCATCTTCCCGCCCCCTGGAGCGAGAGAAGAGAGACCCTGGTCAACTCTGGTCACGTGCGTCCCAAAATCTGGGATGTAACAAGTAAACGATTTGAGGGAGGGGCGGCAAAGTGTGAAAATTGTTCGCTCTAGCAGAGCATTGCAAATCAAAACAAATCCGAAAAGCGTTTGGCGGCTTCCGATAAATGTGAAGCGGCGGTCATCCGCAGACTTCAAAACATATCCACACCGATTGGTTTTGAGAGTGCAAGTTGCTTTAGGATCTGTAAATTAACAGTTGGGGAATTGTCACGGCGCTTGAAGATTTGTCGGCAGTATTAAAAGCTTTGGACTCGCTACACAATTACAGTCCAATTTTATTACTGGACGCCGCCGCTAAGCTCGGTCTCGGCAGAAAATGCTTTTGATTTTATGACATTGTTCCAAACTGAGATGAATTCTCGCTACATACTATTTAGCAGGCGATCTTCAAGCTTCATTCGACAGGCACATTAAATTGTCGCCGTCCGTTCTCGGACGATGGCGAAGTGGAAAAATATTTTGACATGCAGATCGACTCTACACTTTTATAACAGGAAACGAGGTAGAGAAGATCATGATAGCTTTTATTCTTCGTAGGTGAGGCATGTTGTTTTGTTCAACATTTAGCAGTACCAGTCGTTTGAATGTCTATACAAGATCTTTACATTTTATTGTTTCATTACACGCTTGTAAAATTATTGAACGATAACCATTTTAATCCTTGCGCATAATTCATTCGCTTTTGTTTGAATCGTTTGATTGAACCGTTTCCGGACATCAACGGACTCGCGCACAGCACGAGCTACTGTGAAGAAAACGAGACAAAATTACAAATACCGTCGACCCCTCCCTAGGAATATAATTGTCCAAGAGGCACGTGACCAGAGTTGACCAGGGTCTCTCTTCTCTCACTCCAGGGGGCAGGAAAATGAGAGACCCTGGGAACGAGGTTGTCTAAGAGATTGGAAGTCCGATGATCAGATTTCACCTCACATAATTTATTGAATTTTCAGCCAAAATCTACATTGCTTGAATCAGGTTTTCACTCCCTTATGTAACATTGCCTTTGATTTATTATATTTGAAGCTCAAAAACATCCAGGTCACATTAACCGCTGATTTCACCTATTTTTCATATTCAAAACACATCCCGCTCATACAAAGCCTTTGATCTGACAGCAAACTTTGTCTGAGTCACGTAGGGGTCTATCTATTTTTAGTAATTGTGCGCAGCGCTATTGTCGGCTGGTTGTTATGTATTAAGCTATATGATCTCTGAAATTACTCGTGACTTCTTTCTGTTGACTATGACACGATTTGTTAAATATAATGGAAACCAAAACAAACTTTGGTTGGAGTATTTTGGATGTTGGTCGATTTTGATAATTCGATTGAGTTTGATTTGGCGTGATGTTTGCCTTCAAAGAGGGGGACATTGGGGGGCTCTGAACACCGCAACACCGCAAAAAAAAAAAAAAGAAAAAAAAATACCGAACACCGCATCAGCATCCAGCGGTTATTGACCACAATTGTTCAAATTAGTGATAAAAGCATGAAACTTTGGTAAATTACTAATGGCCCTAAGGTTAGTAAATCCTGATATAGGGCGAAGCCGAATTAAGCTCTGGAGGCGGGAACTGCGCATGTCAGAAACTTGATCAAGAAAAGTGATTTCTCTCTGGCATAGCTTTGTGACGCTGGCCTACGAACCTTAACAAATTGTTGGGTACACTGTGATGAGCCTAAAACATAATCAGAAGGATAAAACGCTTCCCTCGGTCTCGGATGCATCAGAGCAACTTCACTTCCCACCGGAGCGACATTACTATTGTTGGCAGTTGCCACCGCACTTGCACAGGGCAGTACACGTCAAATTTACCTTTGCGCATTTGCACCGCCCTCTACATGTTGTTTTGCATCCGCAGTGGATTAGCTCATAGCAAATGTTCTTTGCTTGAGGAAGTGTGGTCCAGTGCGGTGTCCAGGTACCGTTGACTTGCTGCCACCCCCACTCTTCTGGGTTTGGAATCACTGGATCTCGAAGCAAGGTCTGTCCCCATACGTGTCCCCCTTGGAATACAGCCCTCCTGACGTGCTGTTCTAGTGCTGCTCTCGTGGGCGGAATGCCATATAGGTTATTCCTAGAATAAAATACAATAAAAGAAAATAAGTTAATTAAACACAAATCATCTGTATGGAAATGTCTGTGATAATGATTTATGGTAAATCCATGTGCACACCTCTTCGGGAAGAGCTCCTGCCTCGCTTGATTTACTTTTACGTGGTTGCTTGTTTTATCATACATGAGGACTACAAATCTCGCGATCACTGACATACACTCCTCACTAACATCTGAGGTGCCGACTTGAGAATGTTGAGAACTGTTAAACAAAGGAGGACAGCAGTTAGGGCACAATCGTTTCAGGGGTCTATATTATAAATATGTTCGGATTATTCATGTCGGTCTGATAAATGACTTACCTGGTGTGAGCTCAGGAAACAAATTCCATGTATCCCACGCTGTCTTCTTTCGCCTACCCCCGAAGAAGGACACAGTGTCACAGCCGGTTAGTGCATGGAACATCGGTAGGACAGATGCTTTCGGGCCTAAGGATGTTGCTACTGTATGTGCAGGTATGCTATGCACATTCTTGCCAGTTCCATAAGTAACCCAGACTTCGTGTGCAGGTAGGGTGTTAGCTACTGCGATAGCTAGGACTATGACATCCGTGTCATTGCTTCTAATCCTTATCCGGTTACATCCGTTGGAAACCGCATCCATTACGTGGACCATAAGACGTGTGTCTGCCTCTTCATGCGTACATGATGCCAGAAGCTCCAAGTTTGTTCTCTGTGAAGAGGAGATGACGTCATTCCCATGGGTAGAGTAGATTGCTTTTCCTTCGGGAAGCGCCACAGAAACCACCTGTAATATCAAAAGTTTTATTATAATGTAGTGTTTGTAGTGGGCATATAAGAATCAGTCGCATGTTTCAGAATTTGCATTAGTTAACATTGGTTTCATACCTTGTTAGCAAGAAGCTTGAACAATTCATCCTTGTTTTCATCGACTCTTAGAAAGCCTTTCCAGTCTTTAGGAATCTTGGTTGATCCCAGGACCTTACGCCTTTGACCAGAGCGCCTTTTCTCTCTCAGGGCTTTTTTGAAGGAATCATCCATGTACACATCCCACACGATGTCAACTCGGGTGGCAGTTTCAAGGTGCTTCAGAACATAGGGAAGAAACACGTCATTTGAGAACTCTTCGAATGTGACTGATAATCCTGGTTTTAGCATCTGTACGATGACAGCTTCATCAAAAATCACTGCGTCTGCTATTGCTCGAGTAGCAGTTTGATCACTTTGGGGTACACACGTCAGCAAGTCTGCTTTCTGGCCTCCTGTGAGCTTCCCGAGGTCTGACAATGACGGTGGCCAAGGCTGATTCTCGAACTTGAAGAAATCTTCCAAGTCTCCATCTTGGACTTGACAGGCTATGTAAAGGCGAGCAAATAACGAGCAGTCTTCCTTCAAAACACCAACTTTAGCCTTATCCTTCGAGAGATTCTTTTTCTTCGGAGCGTCAAGTGTCGGAAGATTATTCCTCTTCAAGGGATCCGAGACTGGCTTGCTGCGATCTACAAGACGTTCCTTGAGGAAAGTGTTGAATTGATCCCCTCCAAGTTTTCTGGCATATGTTGCTCACAGTTAAGATTACGGAGTCGTCCATGATATCATTTGTGTGGAGTGCCATAAGATGCGGACCTTCTTCCTTGAAAGGGTTACCCATTTAGCCATTGCCTCGAATGAAGATATCGTGTTGACGACATCTTTTACAAATGCATTTTGAACGCCTTTTTTCTGCTCGTGGTGGTCGTATTCATCAGTTGCGGTGCTGTCGCCCTCGAATTCTTGAATCATCCGAGCTGTCTCGGGACCTGCCACCATCCATCTTCTTAGCGCAGCTGGGTTCTCTGTAAGACCGACGGCCCCTCCGTCGCCTTTCACTCCTGCATTTACTTGCTCGTGAGCATGGTCAAACGCAATAGACGAGAATCGGCTGGAGGTCTTGTGCACAGTAAAACAGCCTTCCTGGAAATGGTTGTACACATCAGGATGCTTGGAAGATAGGATACACATATCGCGATAATGTACGTATAGCCACCTTGCATAGTTTCCATGATCCATTGCAAACATCCAGGGTAGTAACTCACGTATGGACTGCACATACATGTTGAAGTTGGCTTCTCTAAACGCTCTTACTAGGCGAAAGCAGGCCAATTCCAAGTCGAGCACTGAAGCCCAGTATCGGAATTGAGGGCACTTTTCAGCCATAGCCTTCTTCCATTCTTCCTCAGACATCGGACTCTCGTTCTCTTTCATTCTGGCTTTGTAGTCGTTGTATGCTGTGCGCATCAGGACGAACAAACCGGCAGCCATCACTTGGTGTGCGCGGCGAGTACGAGTTAGATGGCTAGCTGTTAGGAACGACTCTGCCACGCCTTGTGTCGCCACCCCAACATTGCAGATTGCTTCTGCCCAGCCGCTGCTGCTTACCCACTTTCCCAGCATTTTAAAAGCCGTCATTAAAATATGCAGTCCTCCGAGCATCACTACGAATCGGTCTTCGTTGTATTCAACCAATGACCACTGAATCTGCTTTGCCAGAGCAAACAATGGTTGGTCAAGTGCAATAACCGGAACTTGAGAAGGATTGACATGTTGTATATATGGCCAGCTTGACGACTTTCATGCTCTGCGCAATTTGGGTCAATTTTTGTATTTTAGCAGTTCTTGCAACAAACAAGATGCATGTTCACACATTTTGATTGCATTGGAAGAATTTAATACTATCGATCCAGTCTTAGTATTCGAGAATATAACCAAAATCTGCAAAGGACCGCAAACGATAATGCTGTAAACGATACGTAGGATCTACGAAAGACCTTATCAGCCAAAAAATGAACAAACAAACGACAAACTGCAAGGCTGATCTGACTACGTAAAAAGGTAGATTTTGCGAGACACCAATGCGACAGAAACCGATAAAGTAGGGTAGGGTAGGGTAGGGTAGGGTAGTAACCGCTATGTTTTAGTATTCGAGGAATGGGTACCTAATTTTATTGTTAAGTTTTATAGGCTAACATTTATAGGTTTTGAAAGAAAAATACCTTTATATAGCTCTTGACGAAAATGGATATTTTATTTAAAAAAAGTAGATATTTTCAACAGGAAAGCCATAATTCTATATTTACCACAGGGTACCCAAGCCATTTGTTAAGTATTATGGGCTATCAATGATAAAGCTATGACTGAGATGGATCAAATGAAGTTTTTATTGCTGAGAAAAGGCACTCTCCATCAAAAAAGAGAGATTGTCATAGCAAGAAACCCCAATATCTAGTCTTGCCACAGGGTACCCAAGCAAAGTGAATGTCAACAAGCATTATAAGCATGTGACGATATTTTAAGGTTTGAAATGAATGTTACGGGCATGAAAATGACCTAAATGTTACTTCTGGGCATTTACATTTGCAAATTGACTCAAAATACAAGATTTTGGGGGATTTTTATTTTTCAGCCTTGATGGGTGTTTCTTGGTGTTGCGGAAGTTATTGTTGGTTAGCTTTTGTGTTGTGGTGTGGGTATTGTTCAGTGTCTTTTGAATCTTTTGTTTTACGTCATTTGGTGATCACACCATCCGCAACACCAAGAAACTACCGCCTTGATTTCATGCTGAGAAGTTTCTGACATGCGCAGTTCCCGCCACCAGAGCTTAACTCGGCTTGGCCCTATATCAGGATTTACTACCCTTGGGGCCATTAGTAATTTACCAAAGTTTCATGCTTTTATCACTAATTTGAACAATTGTGGTCAATAACCGCTGGACTAGCGGTGATGCGGTGTTCGGTATTTTTTTTTTCTTTTTTTTTTTGCGGTGTTGCGGTGTTCAGAGCCCCCCAATGTCCCCCTCTTTGAAGGCAAACATCACGCCAAATCAAACTCAATCGAATTATCAAAATCGACCAACATCCAAAATACTCCAACCAAAGTTTGTTTTGGTTTCCATTATATTTAACAAATCGTGTCATAGTCAACAGAAAGAAGTCACGAGTAATTTCAGAGATCATATAGCTTAATACATAACAACCAGCCGACAATAGCGCTGCGCACAATTACTAAAAATAGATAGACCCCTACGTGACTCAGACAAAATTTGCTGAGAAGTTTCTGACATGCGCAGTTCCCGCCACCA
Source organism: Cladopsammia gracilis (assembly GCA_022457155.1). Classification (NCBI taxonomy): domain Eukaryota; kingdom Metazoa; phylum Cnidaria; class Anthozoa; order Scleractinia; family Dendrophylliidae; genus Cladopsammia; species Cladopsammia gracilis. The sequence goes on along the minus strand of JAJGOT010000050.1, from coordinate 1,334,127 downwards.
GAGCTTAACTCGGCTTGGCCCTATATCAGGATTTACTACCCTTGGGGCCATTAGTAATTTACCAAAGTTTCATGCTTTTATCACTAATTTGAACAATTCAGCCTTTTTTTGGTCGATAACCGCTATACTACGCAAAAAAAAGTCGAAGAAACACCGTCACCGCAATATATATTTTTGTCAAGTTACTTATAAATGAAAAAGGCTTAGGATTGGCGACCGGCAGCGTATTGAAGATTAACTAGACAGTAATGGACTGCTATTTGTTACAAATTATACATAATGGTACGTGCTTTTCATAAATAAGTACGGTATAAATAAGATATAGAGGCTAAATTTAGATCTGACAAGAGTCAAACAGGAAACGTCAACACCGCAGATAATTTCGTTCCACCGAACACCGCAGACTTTAAAGCGCAAACATCGCACACCGTAGGGTTTGAGATCACCGCAACACCGCAAGCTGGGATTTTATTCACCGCAACACCGCATAAAAAATGAGCAACACCGCAATACCGCAAATCCCCAATGTCCCCCTCTTCAAAGTACACACCAAACATTTTTATATTACTTTTCAACTCACGACGATGTATATGCCTAGATTTTATATGTGTATTATATACATATATATAATTGTCTAAGAATCAGTTATTTTATTACTTAAAGCTTAAATAAATTCGAATTCAGAATAGAGGTAGACAATGTGTTCTCGCTGAGATTTGCTTTATTCTGTAATATTCTTCCTGACCCTTGGATTCTTTTTCAAATCATTATAGTATAATTTATGGCAGCAAAACGCGCATATCTTGGTCTTGTTGAGCACTCTTGAATGCTTCGATATGAAACCTTCCCGAACTAGCTATATCCAAATCACGCGTGATTGCAAAGAAAACATTTCACGGCTTTCTTCTTTTTAACGTGATAATTTCGAAAACAGTTATTTAGACCAATCAGGTTTAAGAGTGGGTTTTCTTGGATTCGATAAATAAAAGGCTTCTGGGAGCGTTTTTCTTAGTACACACCCTTCTTGTTCCTACCATCACAGTTTTGATATTTTGGTGAAAGAAGACCACTAATTCAGCTTGAGAGGTAGGTAATCGACAATGTCGTATTAGGTAAAACAACATCATGAGTATTGTCAGTGATCTCGTTATCGATTGCCTTGATTCTTCCGTGGACAACTACTCGATGTATTTCTGCGCAGCGGGTTACGTAAAACTTATTAGAAATGAATTTGATATTTCTATGTTGCGCAAAAGAAAGAAATATTCCTTCGCATTTTAACCGTTCGTAGTTTTCTACTGAAAATAACAAGAAAAAAATTGTTAATGCCAAGCTCATCAGCTATCGAATTTAGTGTCAAGATCAACATATACCATCAAAACCTCACCATCATATGATGTTCTTTTGGAACTTGCATCGGTTTTCTTTCTTTAAATAGAAAACTACAGTTAAACGTTTTAACAAACGAAAGCTTTGAGGCAGAAAGTTTTGAATCAGATAGACCGGCATACCGAATATGTTTGGATCTGGCTCCGATATTTCAAAGGGGGGATATTGTTATAAGTAATGGATTAATCTCAATTAGTTTGTTCGTCATGTGAATATAGAATGCCAGAAAAGTTTAGTTTAGAATTTCGACTGTATTACGTGGCGCTATTCAAACTGACTTTGTTTTGACATGCACTTTATTCGTTTTTGTAGTGCTAAATAGTCAGTTTCTACGAACTGTTAGTACATGTAGATAACTTTAATTTTGACAAATTCTTGGAAACAACGGAAATATGCAGAACATTGCCGACAAATTCAACCGAAACAACAAACCTCGCCAGCTGCGCTAAAACTTGCTTCGCTTTTCTTTCTAATAGAAGACACCTGTGAAATAGTCCCATTAGAGAGCGATTTAAGTCAAAAGAAACGTTGACCCGACGTTGGACCCGTCAAGTCAACATTAGCTGGTCAGCCATTCTGCTCGTTCATGTAAATATAGAAAGCCGCCTGAAAGCTTTAAGATTTTCGTCTCTGTTACATAACTGTAAAACTTAAATGCAACGATTGTAGTCAATAGTAATATGCTTTTTTTTCATGCTTACTGTATACCTACTCACAGTATCTACATGTACGAAGTGCTACACAGACATCAACTTAATTCTAAGAACAGGGCGAAACAAAACATTGAAAAACTTACTTTATAAAAATGCACTATAGTTATTGGTTGTTGTAAACGATTGTTTGTTTCTAAGTAAATGGTGGAAAATGATTGCTTTTTAATTTTTGTTTTAGCTGATAAATTATATTCATTTAATTCTTGAAAACAATGGCAACATGCAGAACATTGCCAACATGTTTGTCAAATCTGTTTGTTCAAGTTACCAATTATTCGGATTCTTGCACATATTGTGTACAGTTTAATCCCTGAACATGCATGATGGTGGTCAAACGTTTATTATTTTAAGTAAACGTCTGATCGCCTAAGTTTCCTTTTTCCTTCTTTATGTGAGATGTAACAATAACATAAAGCACAACAACGCTTACCAGTATAAAAAAAATCATTAGGGTTCCTGATAAGTTAGTTTCTTAGTGAATGGATTGAAGCACAATCAACATAAAATTATTAAGTTGTTTATTAGAAAACAGATATTGTATTACTCATAATTCTAACCGACAAAATACGCTTCCTTTTAATTTCAGTTTGAAGTTTACCGATACCAGTTGCCTTTCCTTGATGTGAAATTTAGCTTTGGTGTTATACTATCAACCTTGTTCTGCAACTAAAAGGTATCATTACTACAATTTAAATATCCTCGTTCGTTAACGAAAGTAGGATGTATAGTTTGTATTTCTTGATGAGCATTATGTTCGTTGTTTATCAATCATTCAGCATATTCATCAAAAATGCGTATCATAGTACTGGTAAAGTTGTACAATTTAGGGGTCAAATTCTGAGAAACCTTATCGCAACATGTTTTCTATTGCTTACTGAATACCTACTCACAGTAGCTACGAAGTGCTACATAGAGATCAACCGAATTGTGAAAAAATTCGTGGACACAGTGGAAATAAAACATTTTAAAACCTATTTTAAAAGTTTCACTGATACACTGTAGTTCTAATTCTTGGTTGTCGTAAGCAGTTGATCGTTTCGAATCTGATATAGTGGAACATTGATTGTTTTAATTTTGTCTAAATACACTATTTTCTTTTTTTCTGTGAAACGAACGAGGCTTAATTTGGAGTTTTGGTTTATTGTTTGTAAGCTATTAGCAACAACTTATGGGAATACTGAATACTGACTTGCATAATTTTACTCACTCGACAGTTTATTTCAGTTCCATCATCATCTCTGTATGGGGTTTCCTTGATGTGAAATATTAATCAATCGCTTGGAAGCTGTTAATCGCCGTTCTGCAACTTTAAGGTACACCTTGAATGGATCACGTTGTCTATTATTATATTTGATTTTCATTAGTTTATTTCAATTCATCTTAATTCTATTTCTACAAATGTAATTAGTTCTTGTATTTCAAATATTTTTTTCAATTATTGTTGTAATTAACTTTTATATGGAGGTCCCTCATGAAAACCACCCATGGGTGATGTGGTTTCCTCCTTAAATAAATTACTTACTTACTTACCTGTAACATACCTGTAATTTATCACTTATTTAATAAGTCATTACAGACATACACTGGTCACTGAAAATTATCATTTCGACAAGAAAGTTATCATTTTATATTTAACGAACTTTCCCTTGAATGGAAGTTATTAGTTCTAAAATCGAAAAGTTGATTCAAGTTTTAATTGCCACTGACATTTGTTTTTAGATATTTCTAAGAAATCCACATACTGAGTTGACGACCGGGGGTTTGGCGAGGGTGCTTCAGAAAGTCACTGTCTTGCCTTAGTTCAAATCGTACTGGCTATCAATGCAATGGTATCTAACAAAAGCGATAAAATCATCCATCGGTCTGAGCCATTAAGGCATTTACAGATTACAAATAGTTATAGGAATGAGAACTTACACAAATTCTAGGAAATCTTATTAAGATGTTTCGCTTTGATGAACCTTCACAACGTTCATCTTGGCAGGAAATGATCGAGTCATATCAAATCGTGCGTGTAACCGGTTGACAGTAGGGTTTTAATATTTTACTTCACCGAGGGAGCGACATCTATTAAAATTCACAGCTTTTTAATGTGACCAGCACGACATTTTGGCGTGGTAATCCGGACAAAAACTCATTCAGATCAATCAGGTTTAGGACGAGTCTGTATTTCATAAAGACAAGTTTTGTAGTACAGGTGCACGCCGGCCCTTCTTTAACACCGCAATCAAAGTTAGTTGTGATACTCGCTCAATGAAAGACTACTTTTACCTCTATTACCTTCTGTCTTCAGATAGTTTATTTCAAATCTCATTATCAAGAAAATCAACTTTAATTTTTGACTGTGCCCCTGATTCTTGATTGTTGATATTTGCCAGTTGCATAATCTAGAACTATGTGTTGTTTTTCAGTCATTTGTAGGTTTGTTCCTTGTTATTTTGACAATATAACAAACAAACAACTTCATCTGCAACCGAATTCCATTCCTGGAGCTAAGAAGAGTTTAACTTGAGTGACAGGCAACCGGTTAAGCAATGGACGTCAACTGACCTCATAATACCATTTTCCGTTAAAACTTGCCATATTGCCATAAGAGTGAAAGAGTTTGGAGGTATAAACCATTAGTTTAGGCCTGGTCATCAATAGCTAGTCAGTCATCAATATTTTGCATCTTTCCGGCGTTTGTGTGGGTAAAGGAAGAAAGCTTTAGACATTGGACTATTTTACGTGGCTGTATACCAGGCGTAGTCAATCGATAAACTGATAATCGATAACAATCAATAGCAATCGATATCAATCTTCGATTGATATCGATTTCCGATACCACTCGATAGGAATCGATAAAGAAAAAAAGTTGTGAGTTCGATTGATATCGATTTCCGATGGAAATCGATTAGGATTGGTTTATCGATTGTTATCGATTATCATCGATTTTTATCGGAAACTATTTTTGTCAATTTATACAAGTTAGAGATTGACGCGATGTATTTTCTATGGTTTTATTGAGTCATTCAATCGTGGATATGCAATGCAAATATCACCAAGCTGATTTTAAAAGAACAGGAACAATAACAGAAATAATTTGGTATTTTTATCGATGTTAAGCTTCAGCGCGGTTCAAAGAAGAAGAGGAAGTTGCGACCAAAGTAGCGGTGTGCAACCCTCTTGTCTCGCTATAGCAACGCCATAAATATGAAGCAAAATAAACAACAAAATCAGTGTTTTTATAATTTCAGTTAATTGCATTAAGAAAGAAGCGTAGTGATAAATCGCAGGTTTAATAAATCACAGGTTTGCTGTAATAGCACTGTCTGATGAAAGGATTGTTGGACGAGTTCAGATCCAGTTTTCCTGCTTGTTTGCCAAGCTAATAGAGGAATATCATGGACGAATTACCTGGTATGTTATCAGTGACTTCCATGTTTGTTTATCTTTCAACGAAGGGAACTTGGGGAACACTTAACATGACTTGACAACATTGTGTTAATTACGCTTATTGATTACCCTTGTTATTATTCACAGTGAAATAACAGCTTCTGCCAGGCCAAGTACGGCACCTTATGCCAAAAGATGGAAGCGTTCGGGAGGGCTACAATGCCCGTGCATATATAGGATCGAGTTGGACTTTCATCTACGCGAGAACGCCATAAAGGAGATACAAGATGCAATCGACAGCGCTGGGATGAACGGACAAGTTACAATATTTTAAAACCCCAAACCAAGAACTAGCTGCTGAAATAATAAGATGTTTTACCATTTGAACGCGGGTCTCGTATTGTTTACTAAATAGTAACGCCATCTTTGAAACGAATACTCCTCCAGGGACTCCTTGGGATTAGTGATTGTTATCGATTACTGTCGATTGCTATCGATTATTATCCATTATCTCAATCGATAACAATCGATAATAAATTTTTTCTGTTGTTCGATTGTTATCGATTACCGATTTCAATCGATATCAATCGGTGATTGATATTGATTGATATCGATGGTATCGATTGATTTCCGATATCGATTTCTATCGATTGACTACGCCTGGCTGTATATACTGAACTAATTTGTCTGTTTTATATTTTACGAAGGGATCACCTAAATCTGACAAAATTCATGGAAACATCGGAAATAGACACATTGGCGAACTATTTTCTGTAGAAACTGAAGTTCAATATCCTAATGCTATTTTTTGCTTAGAATTCCTGAAACTCGTCCAAAACTGGCCAGTCACATTTACGCGGTAAAATTTGCCGTTATTTAATAAAACTACTTTATTAAATTATCAAATCTGTGAAATGGAGAAAGTGGAAAATAAACATTAGAAAAGCTAAAGCTAAAAAAGAAAAAATATATATATTGAGATAAATTAAATGATTTAATATATAGCCAAACATTAAACTGGCAGAAACGTTTGGATTTTATCAGCGATAGCCGATAATATTTGTTTGCATTAATAGAGGGTCTGAATGGGGGGGGTCCACATGTCGGTTGTCGGTTAAAATTTCATTACTTTGTCGGTTGTCGGTTAAAATTTTCGACCTTTGTCGGTTGTCGGTAAATCTCAGTTAATAATTAAAAACGCAAGATCATGCAAGTTAATTATTTACATTTGTTATGTAATTTTCGCAGTTTTAAGACTTTAAACTCTAGACGAAGTGTAAAACTTGTAATAATTCATTATTTGATTGCACTTATCGTAAAGGTAGGTATCGTAAAGGGAACCAAGAATCCCCAGAAAAGATATCGTTTCTGAGAGGCTCGTCACTATCTTCACTTTTCCAGCGGCAACATTTGTAACAAACAAAGTCTTGTCTACGGAGCATATCCCCTCGATTTGTTTGAATGAGCATGAATCTTGTGTCCCATCGGAAGAACTGTTGTGGCCACTTTCTACCAAAGCTCTAACCGAGTTATCATCAGGGTTGTACTGCATGACCTTTCCCGCCTTTGTATCCGTGGTTTACCTCAGAGCAAGGAAGAGTCGAGTTGCATACAGCTTGTGTCACTTGTGTCTTTGTGCTAAGTTCACATTTGTACAGCCCACCTTGGCTCGAGGCTCCTGAGAAGAATGCGCATTGATCAAGTAGAGTAATAGACAATAGGTTTACGATGCTGGATGGATAGGCAGTGAATTTCGTAGCATTGCCGTGAATGGTCACTCCATCAAATGTCAATACTATCTGATAGACATATTGACTCTCGTCATCACTATAAAATAACAAATCCTTGCTTGCAGCACAGATAGCAGAAGGCTTACTAAGACGATTAGGATGTATCTGGACGTGTTCCGCACAGTCAATGCTCTTAGAAATGGCACCCAAGTGGTCGTTAAGTCTTTGGCGCAAAACGGGAACCGTTACATCCGTTGGGAGAGATAGTGCCTTTAAGTGACTCAGAAGTTCAGCTTGTCGCTTGAGTGACTTTGTACTTATTTTCACTTTTCCCTTGAAGTCGACAAAAGAAATTGTTGATTTCCCCTTTCGCACAAGAATGCAATCTCATCGATGAAGCACAAGTTCCTAACATCCTTCAGTCCATCTCGCACAACAGAGACATCTGCTGGCTGGTGCAATCTTATTGTTAGGAGTCTTGATAAACCTGTCTCAAAGTTGTAATCAAGCGCAAGGATCGAGCCTGTTGGGCCATTAGAAACTGCGATCGGGTGAGGGCATACACCGCGTTGGTTACTTGTCCAAAATCTGTATTGTTCTGGTACGATGGTATGCACAACGAACTTAACGTCCTCCAGCACTTTGAGAACTTCTGGCCGTGTTAAACGAATAATGGGTTCGACAGCCATTCTGTCTTTATTCCTAACACATTCAAGTGAAAGCAGCTTTCGGAGCTTCTTTTTGATAAACGCCTCCGCATTGTCACGTAACCTTCGAAGCAATACGAGATTGCTAAATCCCGTCGTTACCAATCGATGAAATCGATGATCGATTAAAATCGATATCAATCGATGGCAATCGATATCAATTAATCGATTGATATTGATAATCGATGACCAATCGATGAAGAAGATTTTTGTGACCTTATCGATTGGCGTCGATTGGCATCGATTGTTATCAATTGTCATCGATTGCTATCGATTGTAATCGATAGTTAACGATTATCACAATGCAGTTTTTTTATTCTTTAAAACATGACTTTTAGCCAAACTGAGAATGAGAGTCGCCGAGAGTTGAAGGATTAGAGTTCAGTTGCACGAGAGTTTTATTCAACTCTCAGCAAGCGTGGGCCAAAATCACGCCCGGGTGTCATGGTACTAGAGGATGAACAGTAAATTTACAAACAACATACATGTCATTTGGTCAGAAAGAAATTACAATGCATAAGCGATTTACTCGCCATAGAGGTTTTCTTAGTTTCTTCTTTCTTCTAAACTCGAGTGAAAGTGAGACGCAAAGCAAAACGGCGAAAAGTGAGACACGCACAAAGCGGCGAAAACTCGCTGTTTCGCGACTCGTTTGTCGCTACTTCGCGGCTCAGTTTCACTTGGAACATCATGAAAGTACCGGTACTTGCCAATCGATATCAATCGATGAACTTTTTTTTTGTGACTATCGATTGGTCATCGATTGGCCGATACCAATCGATATCAATTAACTAATTTCATCATCAATTGATATCGATTTATCGATTGAATAGATTTCATCGATTGGTAACGCCGGGCTAAATTCACCGTCTAAGTTGATAAACCAGTTCGACCAGCTGCACTTACAGCTTTTTCCAAGGTGAACGACATCTGGCAAGGGAACTGCCAATTCTAATTCCGGTGGCAGTTCCTTGTTATCTGCCATGTCACTTAAAAAAAAGTGCCTTCTTGTTGCACTCCTCGCAGTCGGTTGCTACTGCCATGACAACTAACTTTTGGCACGTCACGTTTCTATCTAAGCAGGAATCACATGCCCTTAAAGATGGGTAATAAGAAACTTGTCCCTTGTTCTTGCAGCTTGCACAGAGCGATTTTGCTTTTAGGCACTCTTCGCGTTTGCTCATTGCTACACATTTTGAGGCCTCACTCATCACAATATGTTTAACACTTCGCTGACCTTTCAAGCAATTTTCACAGGTTTGTACGGTTCTAATACTATCTTTCATGCAAGAAAATGTTTCCTCTCCAGTCACAGATTTGGGTCGGAAATGAAGCGCCACGGGCATTGCAGCACCGTTATCAAGCGAAGTCGCAATTGTTACGTCTGCGCTGGTGATTAGATTGGTCTTTATCTTTTCTTTACAAGCCGCTGTTCTCTGATCAAAGGGCTCTTAAAGCCATCTCGTTAATGCGAGAGAATGTAGTAAGGTTAATAAAAAACAACAACAACAACAACAACAACAACAACAACAAGAATTGGAAAAGTAGGGTGCCTTTGATAGGTAAATGTAGTAAAGACGTGATAGGTAATATGTGTAAAGCTGCTAAATGGTTTATTGAAGTTGAAAGATTGAAAATACCTGTAGGTCTAATCGTAGAGTTAGACATTGCAGTCATAGAGGACTTAAGGGCTCTTTTAGGAGCCACCAAATCAATAAAAGTCATGAGCAACAAAATAATCACGAGTATGAATGTAAATAATTTTCATGTTAATTTACCGTATTTATTCAAAATAGTCTTCATTTTACAGTTGAGGGGAAACTTCAACTTGATTATATTTAGCGAATGAGCCGAGGCCAATTTGGTTGCTACGGGAGAAAATTATGAGGAGGGATGGGGGTGGCAAAACTACTTAGATTCAATCTATCTTACTTAGTTAATTTTTCTATGTTTTGTATCAGTCACAGTATTTTAGTAGCAATGACTTGTATGGCATTACAATGGCGATTTTCTTATCGATCGAAATTTGGGAAAGATGTACGAAGGTTAAAAAATATTTACTATCTTTATTTATTGATATTTAAACAAAACTAAAACATATTGCAACGATTTTCATTTGGGATTAAAATTGATTTACTAGCAATGTTTTTAAACAGCCAATTTATATGTGCAGTGTATATGTGGATGTATGAGACAAAACAAGAACTTTGTGCATATGAATAAGTTCAGTAAAAAGACTTCAGTAAAAAAGGAATGTTTTATCTAAATACTTCACTAAGGTAGACTATTGTAAAAAAGGCAAATGAAAATATTTTACTTGTCGCTTTTTCCGTCAACTAAAAAATTGTGTACCTTCGGGCAGAATGGTGTCTCTTGTAGGAATAGAGCTGGTAATTAGATTTCGTTTCCTTTTATAGCCGAAGCTGTTTTCAAAACATCTCGGCTTAAAGAAGCCTTGGTAAAAACGACAAGCGACGTGGCCCCGAAAATTGCCGACATGAGACGTTCTGAACAGCGAGAAGCGGCTCGATTCCGCTTCAAAAATACGACAAATTACGACAGCGACTTTAGAAGGTTGTGCAATTTACCAATAAAAATTAAACATTATTGACCATATCGTTCATATCAACACCCGACGGCCAACGGTCTGTTTTAATGATCAATTTGTTATTGAAACGTCTACCAACCTCGTTCCCAAGGCCCCTATCTTCCTCTCTCTTGGATCGGACGTGCAGTTAGAGTACACCCTAGACTCCCGGTATACACATACATATCCGTGACCTTTGATTTTTGATTTTTTGGCGCAAATTGGTTTTAACAAGCTTAATAATTTTCCTTCGAGCATTTTTATTTTAAAAAGAGACTTTTCTTTTGATCTTGATGAAAACTTGCACTTTATCAAATAAAGACAAATAAGTGACAGGTCACGCGTGTGGTTTCCGTTCGAATTACACGCACCGGCTCCCCCGACGGTGTCAATTTGCGCGAGGGCAAAAGTAACGACCCTCCCCTCGGGTGAATGTCGGTCGCTAAGCTTTAGTATTCGAATTTCGTGGTACAGCCGTTTGGATCGCGGACAATGGCGAAGCGAAGATGGCCAGAATCGCTCCAAAACGGAGCCCTTTTAGAGCCCGCGAAAGGGAATTTGGAAGCTAGCACGAATCGCACGGGTAGACATTTAACCTGGCTTTCGCGTGGCGAGGGTTCGCTCAGAGGTCTCCAGCCTTCCCTTCTTTTATAGTGGATAGTGGGGCGAGTGACAAAAGTTGTAAAAATGCATTTAAACCGGTCAGGATACATCAAGAGACAATAAAGTAAAGGTGAGAAGACTTAAGTGTGTAATATTTTCGATTTTTCTATCGCTTATCAATTCCGTGACAAATCGTATTATTACCTAGTATATTTCTTTACTGTGCACTGGATATCACGATTGGTCTGCCTGTGGGATCATCTAATTTAAATCTTTGATGTGTGCCACAACGCATCGGATAAATGTTTACGCTTATCCGCGTTTGTAGATCTTTATATATAAGATATAAACATCTAAACATTTTACGGAGATTTTAAAGAAGAAAAGAACTGATCCATGACCTATGGTCGCTACAATGTCTGTCATTGATCGATCAGAGTCCGTTCACGCATATTCATTGCTATTTTAAGACTTAAATTCAGTCAGGAAGTCAAGACAAAAAAGTGCATATCCTTAGAATTCCTCTATTCCTCAAAGAAAGAATTAAGCAAATATATATTTTTCCAACGTTAATTTCGTTTTTAAGACAGTTTTGAGATTCGCTCTTTCCTGTTCTTTATAATCTTCCGGAAACCGGACATTCCACAAAGATAACAAGGTTCGCAGAACATTCATAATCCATCGGATCAACAAAAGCAAAGAAACTTTTGATAACTTAGACGTCAGATGTGGGTGGGCTCAAATATCTGTTTTCCGCTTAGTTGTCAATGCTTGTTGAAAGGAAATATTTCACGCAGTTGTATGTTGTTATCGATATCGATGTGAAATGTTTTGGAAAGTGAAGCGGACATTGATTTTTCTTTTGTGGAGAGTTGAAAAAGAAATGGCTGCATAAGTTAATGTTATACATGAATGGGTTATTTGCGAATATATAGTAGTTCTGTCTTTTTTTATTCGAAAGTCGAGAGTTTTCTATTTCCGGTATCATGTGTTTAGTAACTATTAGAGATTAAATGGGTCTGCTTTAAACCTCAAAATATAGTGTTGACAGTGTCTTCTTAACGACCCCCGGGGTCACGACCGCAGCAAAATTTCGTAAAATATTCTATTAAGATCCAAGTCTTATGCGATAGTCATATATTGGAATAGTGGGATCTTTCAATTGTTTTTTAATAGCTCCTCAGAGTTTATTCCGCGTGTAAGTGTAATGTGTTTCCCGAGCTAGGCAGTATCTCCATTGTCAGAAGCCCGGGGGGGGGTACTCAACAAAGTTTTGTACGGGGATGCTCCGCCCCGAGGTCCAAACCCTTACCCTTTCATATACCGATTTTGACAGAAAAGGTACCCCTTTCATATACCTTTCATTGAAAATGGTACCCCTTTCATATACTTTTCAATGAAAATGGTACCCTTTTCAGAGCCTTTACGTGCGTCTGTTTGATATATTTTGAAAGGCCATTTTTTTAATACTTAAATGGCAGTTTACCCTACCTTTTTTATTCTTCAACGGCGTGGCTTCGCTTCCCTTTCCTATTCTTCGTGAAATCCCTACCCTTTCATATACTTCAACCCGTGAAATCCCGACCCTTTCATATACCTCTTACCTCAAAAAGGTACCCCTTTCAGGCGGAGCATCCCCGTATAGCCCATTATAGGGAGTACCCCCCCCCCCCCCTCGGGGTCAGAAGTATAGCATCATTTCATCCGGTTTGAAATATTTGAATCTCCAGCATGATAGCTGTACACTCTTTATCAAGTTTCCCGGAAAGTGACATCATGAAACTTAGCGCCCCAATTTCTCAAATTATAAAATTTGTACTAAAGTAATCAAACATGCGGGATTCCTGACTGCAGTATTTTTCAAAACCTTTTTCTGATCCGAGATACAGGCAAGGTTGTCCGTTGTTGCATTATTATGCAGTATTACTTTATTTTGTATTAAATTTTCCACCGCAGAAATATACTCGCGCAGAAAAAAATTACTTGTTTTAATGATGTATATCGGCTTAAGAAGAACTTTTCAACAGTGAATATATTGCTATCATAACTCCGAGGCGACCGGCACAACAGTCATCTGTATTCCCGATTCAACTCCACACACGTCCTCAAAAGAACCAGAGACTGTTATCATAATACTGATACATTTTTACAACAACGTACAATAATTCACTCACTAGTTTTCTCGTTGTTTATGTTCATATTGGTTCCAGAACAGCAACCATATAACTAGGAGAACTATACAAACCTCCGGTCAGGAAGTAAAATTGTTTAATACCGATGCCTTGGATTTTATTTATACTTGACCAGAAATCCGCAAACATTTCCTCCCAGCAGAAATTTTAGCTGTCCCGACGCGCAAAAATTTCCTCCCGCAAAACAAATTCAGTCGGACAATCCGAAAAATTTCCTTGTGCACGGTAGCTAAACCAATAAAACTATGACGTCTTTCCCATACTATTGCATACAAACGCAAAGTTCAAATAACCGCATCCCCAAGGGTAAGATGAAACCTGAGATAAATTAACCCTTGGGAAGGCCCCAAACCCAAGGTGTGTGTAACCACAACTCAATAGAAAAAAACGCAAAGTTCATGCTATTTTGCTCTGCCATACCGCTCATATTAACACACAAACTTTCCTGTCCCATTTAACTTTCTTATAACCTCTCCATTAGTAAAATACACCGTGAAATTCTCAAACTACGTTTCCCAAGAAAACGCATTTAACCTATTTTTACCCTTTTAAAGTAGCTATAATGGCTTTACGACAAATGATTGAAACTGATAGGTAACGTGAGATATCGAAATTTAAGAAGGACTAATGCCTTTGCGGTAACGTAATGTGAGATATGACAAGTTCATCACAAGTTCTGACATCCCAATACCCTAGGGAAATTAACAATAGGTCCGGGGGTGCTCCCCAAACATTTTAGTGGCAGTATGTGACGCCCTTCTTGAAATCCTAACCGCTTTAACCAACCATATCCTCAATGCCCTAACAAGAAACCCCCCCGGACAAAAGTCCACAAAATTTTGTTAACAACTTTTGTCCCTTTTTAGTACTCGACTTCGAAATCTCGCTTAATGCGCAAGCGCATTAACGAGATAAAAAGGAGGATCTCGGGGCTTTAAAGTAATTTGAAGACAGGAAATTCTATAAGTGACGAAATTTGGAATTAATGTGGTTAAGTCTGGTGAAATAGAGCCCATCAAAGGATCTGGACATTTCCTGCGTTAAAAATAAATTCAAAATGCTCTTCTTTCTGAATACAAACATCCCTATAACGTCGGACCATGTCGGTTGTCGGTTGGAATTTATTTGTCCCTAGTCAGTAATTTTTTCCTCGTTTTGTCGGTAGTCAGTAATATTTTTCACCCTTTGTCGCTAGTCGGTTAACCCCATTCACACCCTCTTAATTTATAGCGAGATTGATTTGGCGCTCCGGTAACAATGGAAGATTAGAATGATGATTGACATTTCAACCCTCACTGACACTGATTCTAGGAAACCTTAATGAGATATTTGTCTATTAGCTTGAATGCTTAAGCAGGTTTTCCAATGAAGTATTTACTTTCAAACTTGTGGTTATTTCTAATTAGAATAAGGCATCATGAAAAGCAAATGAGCCCTCCTCCAGGATAGTTTTTGTGTGAACGTGCATCTGCAATTCTCGACATACTTTCAATGTGTAGGTTATTGCTGCGGAGCGAGCGCAGCGAGCGAGCAGCAACATAATCAGGATTTAAGAGAGATATATAAGGTGGGACGAATTCTCGAATTTATTACTTTTTACCAGAATGCATTGCATTTAACCACACTTTTTACCAGAGTTCTCCGCGGCATTATAGCTTGTGTAGCGAGAATCACAGTGACAGCTGAGTCGTGTAAACAAAAGATATAGAAGTTCTGAGTTCTTTCGACACGAAATAACGCGGACATTGTTTTTGTAATCAAAGTGCTTTTTGTAACGGCCGTGGAAATATTAAGAATATTCTTCTTTGAATTAAACACTTTCATTATGCGAATCAGGTCCGTGTTATTTTTATGAGCTCTGTCGGCATGAAATATCAAGGACACTTTCGTTACGCGAATCTGAAAGCGCTTTGTTCTCGACCGTCTCGGTGCTGTGTGAATATCCACAGGAAATAACTCGGGAACTTATGATCAGGTTACCCGTGACTCTTGACACAAGGTCGAGGAGAACTTACAAGACCAACAAATTACAGCTTATCTGAAAGGCACTATATTGTCTGCTGACAAAATATGGGGCGGTACGCAGCTCTTACAAGGTCTTCTCTGATTAGCTTAGAAAACAATAGAACAAACAACACAACAACGGCTAACAATAGACCTTAGACCTAGAAACAATAGAGCTGCGTGGTATACAGTCCAATGAAATTAGAGGTTCTAAAGTGCTGCGTGGCTACTGCAAAATATCGATGAATAATAATTGCTTTTTCAAGTCAAAGCTTTTTGTAAGAGCTGGGTAAAACAGCCTAGTCGGTACAATTTAAGTTTTTAACTACAAGATGATCCATTTACGAATTCAAGTAGATTTGTTTTTGTGTGCGTGCATTTCTCATTTAGCCAAAATACATTTTTTGTTTGTTTTGGCAATTCAACACCATGAGTGTCTCACGCTGCCGAGACTATCAATTGAATATATCCTATTTGCCGCAGCATTCACTATCCATTGGATACACTAGTTTAGTATATACCTGAGAAGTAAAATGTGTAGCTCAAATCGGTAAAGCATATGAGTTTAAGTCTTCATGTTAGTCAAGTTTACAACTATTACCTGATGAAAACTATTCGTTTTACTAAAAGGAGGTACAGTGAACTTGAATTACCAACAGACGGAGACAAAATTGTTCAAGTGGAATCTCTTAAATTTGCATTAATTTTTCTCTTGTAAATTAACTGATAAATTCTGTAGCAAAGGGCCCGATGAGAAATTCCTTAAATTTTCAAGTTCGCCCCGGTCATAATCGTTTTGTTTCTTTTGGAAACATTCCGATGATGTGATAGCTGCTAGTTCGTAAATATATATTAAATGCATTCGTTCTGTTCATTGGGTTATGAAGAAGAAACTTTAAATTGTCACAGAAATTAGTCATGGCCTTAATTCGAGACCATCACATAGTTTATTGGATATATCAGAAACAAGAGCAGGCTTTTTTTTTAGATATCTGTTGGTCGATTTTGCTATTTCGATTAACTTTGATTTGGTGTGATGTTTGCCTTCAATGTTCGTCTCTCTTATCTCGCGGTATTGTACACTTGAAAGCTTCAATACTTCAACCTTTCTCATAATAGCAGTAGCCATGCACCTCTTCAGAACCTCTAATTTCATTGGACCTAGGAAAGGATCCATTGTCAGTGTTGTTTGTTCTATTGTTTTCTCAGCTAATCCTGTGAGGCGTTCCGAGACGTGCATATACATGTACCGCCTCCAAAATTGCTGTATCCAATCACCGCGTGATTGCAAAGAAAAACCTTCACGGTGTTCTGCTTTGTGGTGTGACTGGCATGACTGTTTCACGTGATAATTTCGAAAACAGTTATTCAAACCAATCAGGTTAAGGAGTGAGTCAGTTTTCATGGATTTGATAAATAAATGTTTTCTAGGAGCGGTTCACTTAGAACACACCCTTTTTGTTCCCATCACAATTTTGAGAATTCGGAGAAAGAAGACCAATACTTCAGCTTGAGGTAGGTTATCGATTATCTTGTATTTGGTAAAAGAACATTGACCTTTGAGCATTTCAGTGACTCAGTGATCTCGTTATCTTTCACCCCAGACTCTTTCATGAAGAACTAGTCGAAGTACTCAGTTCGCACGGCGGGTAACACAAAGCTTATGAGAAACGAATTTGATATTTCTATTTTGCACAAAAGTAATACCCCTTCGCATGTTAGCCGCTTGTAGATTTCTTTCTTGCCATCGAAAGGAACAAGAAAAAAGTGTCAATGCCAAACTTGATCTTCAACAGATTTCAGTGTCAAGATCAATAGATACCAACGAACTGCACTATCATATGAATGTTCTTTTGAAACCTGTGCATCGGTTTTCTTTCCGAGTCGTTGAAGAAAACTACAGAACATAAACCTTTGAATCAGTGGACCGGCATACCGAATAAGTTTGGATCTGTCTCCGATTGTAAAGGTGTGTAGCGTTACAAGTACTGGATTCATTTCCATTTCGGCGTTTGTTCGTCTTATGAGCATAGAAAGCTTGAAAGTTTTGTTTAGGATTTCAACTGCATTGCATTTTCTGGCGGTATACAAACTCACTTCGTCCGAACAAACACTTTATTCGTTTTTGCAGTGCTAAATAGTCAGTTTATAGTTATTTTAGTTGATTTATAAGATAGTTGTTTGCTTGCTGAAGACAATAATGCATATCATCTCTATGGCGGAATTTGATGCACCCAGGCCTCTTAAAAATCTTAGTTAAATTCTTCGAATTTCGCAGTCTCCTGCTAGATGATTCGAAGGTACTTTCTTACATTAGTACTTTATCACACTTTGCGTCTGTCAGGGGGGTGTTAGCTCCTCTATTCGCCAGGAAAATAAAGGTCTATAAGTCAGAGAATCCAAATGAAGGGCCTAGAAGAAGTGAAAAACAGACATTATATTACAGTCTTGGTGAAAAGTATAAATATAGAGTAATTGTTTTGACGTAAATTTATAGCGAGATTGATTTGGCGCTCCGGTGACAATGGGAGATTACAATGATGATTGACATTTCAACCCTCATTGACACTGATTCTAGGAAACCTTAATGAGATATTTGTCTATTAGCTTGAATGCTTCAGCGGGTTTTCCAATGAAGTATTTACTTCCAAACTTGTATTTATTTCTAATTAGAATAAGGCATCATGAAAAGCAAATGAGCCCTCCTCCAGGATAGTTTTTGTGTGAACGTGCATCTGCAATTCTCGACATACTTTCAATGTATAGGTTATTGCTGCGGAGCGAGCGCAGCGAGCGAGCAGCAACATAATCAGGATTTAAGAGAGATATATAAGGTGGGACGAATTCTCGAATTTATCACTTTTTATCAGAATGCATTGCATTTAACCACACTTTTTACCAGAGTTCTCCGCGGCATTATAGCTTGTGTAGCGAGAATCACAGTGACAGCTGTGTCGTGTAAACAAAAGATATAGAAGTTCTGAGTTCTTTCGACACGAAATAACGAGGACATTGTTTTTGTAATCAAAGTGCTTTTGTAACCCTTTTGTAACAGCCGTGGAAATATTAAGAATATTCTTCTTTGAATTGAACACTTTCATTATGCGAATCAGGTCCGTGTTATTTTTATGAGCTCTGTCGGCATGAAATATCAAGGACACTTTCGTTACGCGAATCTGAAAGCGCTTTGTTCTCGGCCGTCTCGGTGTTGTGTGAATATCCACAGGAAATAACTCGGGAACTTATGATCAGGTTACCCGTGACTCTTGACGCAAGGTCGACGAGAGCTTACAAGACTCCAACAAATTACAGCTTATCTGAAAGGCACTATATTGTCTTCTTGTTTTAAAGTAAACTCAAATTAAGAAAAAGGTATGCTGACAAAATATCCATGAACTAGGAGTTATCGAAGATAAGTGAAGTGCGTTCAACTTTACCCAGCTTGTACGACAGGCGCTTTGTTTATTATACATTCTGTAGACTGATCTCCATTGTTTAATGTTTGAACTTGTTTTAAATTTGGTTTCTGACCACATCGGGTCATTTGGCGCAGATATGGCCACCGAGCATAAGGGCTCAGTTCATTTGCTTTGTATACGTGACCGCCATGGGCGAGAGCAGAAATGGCTCGGTTGATTTGGTCTGGAATGACTCGGTTGATTTGCTTTGTTGTTTCTAGCAATTTCAGCAATTCAAAGCTGAGGACGGCAGCAAAGCTGTTCGGTCTGTTGTTGCTCGGACGCCGACGTCGGGCTTTCCATATGCTCTTAGAGTAGTAAACACTATCCTGGTAAGGCTTTGACAATTTATAGTGATGAACTTTTTAAGAAACATCGAATGAAATTGGAAAAAATGATTACCCTTACAGAAAATAACCACAGCGTTTTACATACCACGAAGAGAAATCGATAGTCCCGTTTCAAATGTCTTAATTCAAGTACCACGCAACGAATCTTTGGAGTAGTAAACAGTATCCTGTTTAGCCTTTGACAATGTATTCGATGTTTCTTACAAAGTTCATCGCTGTAATTCAACCGAGCCATTCTGCTCTCGCCCAGTCAAGTATACAAAGCAAATGAACTGAGCCCTTATGCTCGGTGCCCATATTTGCGCCAAATGACCCGATGTAGTCAGAAACCAAATGAACCGAGTGATCTGTAATTATTCAAAATGACGCAGGAAAGGTACATCCCTCGAAAATCTCGATTCTTGCCGCCTGGCTAGAGCACGTGACCTAGAATCTGTAATTATTCAAAATGGCACAAAAAATGTACATCCAAAAAATCTCGATTTTTGCCGCCTGCCCAGATTAGGATTGCGTTCTCCTTTCAGTCGAACGCAATAATAATCGCTTTTTCAAGTCAAAGCTTTTTGTAAGAGCTGGGTAAAACAGCCTAGCCGGTACAATTTAAGATTTTAACTACAAGATGATCCATTTACGAATTCAAGTAGATTTGTTTTTGTGTGCGTGCATTTCTCATTTAGCCAAAATACATTTTTTGTTTGTTTTGTCAATTCAGCACCATGAGTGTCTCACGCTGCCGAGACTATCAATTGAATATATCCTATTTGCCGCAGCATTCACTATCCATTGGATACACTAGTTTAGTAAAAACCTGAGAAGTAAAATGTGTAGCTCAAATCGGTAAAGCATATGAGTTTAAGTCTTCATGTAAGTCAAGTTTACAACTATTACCTGATGAAAACTATTCGTTTTACTAAAAGGAGGTACAGTGAACTTGAAAGTAAAACCAGGTTTACCAACAGACGGAGACAAAATTGTTCAAGTGGAATCTCTTAAATTTGCATTAATTTTTCTCTTGTAAATTAACTGATAAATTCTGTAGCAAAGGGCCCGATGAGAAGTTCCTTTAAATTTTCAAGTTCTCCCCGGTCATAATCGTTTTGTTTCTTTTGGAAACATCCGATGATGTGATA
Organism: Cladopsammia gracilis; assembly: GCA_022457155.1. Lineage (NCBI taxonomy): Eukaryota > Metazoa > Cnidaria > Anthozoa > Scleractinia > Dendrophylliidae > Cladopsammia > Cladopsammia gracilis. The sequence continues at coordinate 1,313,889 of JAJGOT010000050.1, read as the reverse complement.
GCTGCTAGTTCGTAAATATATATTAAATGCATTCGTTCTGTTCATTGGGTTATGAAGAAGAAACTTTAAATTGTCACAGAAATTAGTCATGTCTAATCCTGTGAGGCGTTCCGAAAAGTGCATATACATGTACCGCCTCCAAAATTGCTGTATCCAATCACCGCGTGATTGCAAAGAAAAACCTTCACGGTGTTCTGCTTTGTGGTGTGACTGGCATGACTGTTTCACGTGATAATTTCGAAAACAGTTATTCAATCCAATCAGGTTAAGGAGTGAGTCAGTTTTCATGGATTTGATAAATAAATGTTTTCTAGGAGCGGTTCACTTAGAACACACCCTTTTTGTTCCCATCACAATTTTGAGAATTCGGAGAAAGAAGACCAATACTTCAGCTTGAGGTAGGTTATCGATTATCTTGTATTTGGTAAAAGAACATTGACCTTTGAGCATTTCAGTGACTCAGTGATCTCGTTATCTTTCACCCCAGACTCTTTCATGAAGAACTAGTCGAAGTACTCAGTTCGCACGGCGGGTAACACAAAGCTTATGAGAAACGAATTTGATATTTCTATTTTGCACAAAAGTAATACCCCTTCGCATGTTAGCCGCTTGTAGATTTCTTTCTTGCCATCGAAAGGAACAAGAAAAAAGTGTCAATGCCAAACTTGATCTTCAACAGATTTCAGTGTCAAGATCAATAGATACCAACGAACTGCACTATCATATGAATGTGCTTTTGAAACCTGCATCGGTTTTCTTTCCGAGTCGTTGAAGAAAACTACAGAACATAAACCTTTGAATCAGTGGACCGGCATACCGAATAAGTTTGGATCTGTCTCCGATTGTAAAGGTGTGTAGCGTTACAAGTACTGGATTCATCTCCATTTCGGCGTTTGTTCGTCTTATGAGCATAGAAAGCTTGAAAGGTTTGTTTAGGATTTCAACTGCATTGCATTTCGTGGCGGTATACAAACTCACTTCGTCCGAACAAACACTTTATTCGTTTTTGCAGTGCTAAATAGTCAGTTTATAGTTATTTTAGTTGATTTATAAGATAGTTGTTTGCTTGCTGAAGACAATAATGCATATCATCTCTATGGCGGAATTTGATGCACCCAGGCCCCTTAAAAATCTTAGTTAAATTCTTCGAATTTCGCAGTCTCCTGCTAGATGATTCGAAGGTACTTTTTTACATTAGTACTTTATCACACTTTGCGTCTGTCAGGGGGGTGTTAGCTCCTCTATTCGCCAGGAAAATAAAGGTCTATAAGTCAGAGAATCCAAATGAAGGGCCTAGAAGAAGTGAAAAACAGACATTATATTACAGTCTTGGTGAAAAGTATAAATATAGAGTAATTGTTTTGACGTAAATTTATAGCGAGATTGATTTGGCTCTCCGGTAACAATGGGAGATTAGAATGATGATTGACATTTCAACCCTCATTGACACTGATTCTAGACCTTAATGAGATATTTGTCTATTAGCTTGAATGCTTCAGCGGGTTTTCCAATGAAGTATTTACTTTCAAACTTGTGGTTATTTCTAATTAGAATAAGGCATCATGAAAAGCAAATGAGCCCTCCTCCAGTATAGTTTTTGTGTGAACGTGCATCTGCAATTCTCGACATACTTTCAATGTATAGGTTATTGCTGCGGAGCGAGCGCAGCGAGCGAGCAGCAACATAATCAGGATTTAAGAGAGATATATAAGGTGGGACGAATTCTCGAATTTATCACTTTTTATCAGAATGCATTGCATTTAACCACACTTTTTACCAGAGTTCTCCGCGGCATTATAGCTTGTGTAGCGAGAATCACAGTGACAGCTGTGTCGTGTAAACAAAAGATATAGAAGTTCTGAGTTCTTTCGACACGAAATAACGAGGACATTGTTTTTGTAATCAAAGTGCTTTTGTAACAGCCGTGGAAATATTAAGAATATTCTTCTTTGAATTAAACACTTTCATTATGCGAATCAGGTCCGTGTTATTTTTATGAGCTCTGTCGGCATGAAATATCAAGGACACTTTCGTTACGCGAATCTGAAAGTGCTTTGTTCTCGGCCGTCTCGGTGTTGTGTGAATATCGACAGGAAATAACTCGGGAACTTATGATCAGGTTACCCGTGACTCTTGACACAAGGTCGACGAGAGCTTACAAGACTCCAACAAATTAACCGGACTGAAGTTGTCTGCCAATTCACTGCCAATTCGCCAGCTGCCAATTCACCTCTTAGAAGTATACTGCCAATTCGTTTCCTTTAGGAATGTAGTAAACTTTATTCAACCATTGTTTCTTATGTCTCGCAAGATTACTGAAAATATGATTAGCCTGCCAGCGGAATCTCAGAGCACGTGCATTAAATCCAAAATGGTTTTCGATAATTACAAGACATGTAAACAACAAGGCGGTAAAATATCTTTATTCCTGACTGAATAACTAAAAAACAATTCCAGGAATGGAAACTGATACAATTTACCATTGATATCTTTCCGAAGACCATTCCATCTCTTGATAGTACATTTTGTTTCCTTAAAATGTAACTGAATTTTACACTCCCAAAGGTGGCACAAATTGCCCAAAATTGCCACCATTTTGTAGCGGAATAGAACATTTGTCATTCAATAACTTATTAACTGTCATTTAATCGCTTAAAAATTGCAAATCACGTTAAATCATCTTCAATCCACATTCTATCTCTCGATATTTCACACCCTCCTCTTTAACGTTAGGTACAGATTAACGCTCCCAAAAATCGCACAAAATAGCCAAAATGAGCACCATCTTGTCCCGAAATTCGATATTTATCATTGAATAACTTATTAACTGTCATTTAATCGGTAACAAATGACATACCTTGTTGAAGCATCTTCAATCCTTATTCCATCTCTCGATATTTCACGCCAGTCTCTCTAACCTTTGGTACAGATTAACGCAACCAAATATCGCACAAAATAGCCAATATGGCCGCGATCTTGTCGCGAAATACAATATTTATCATTGAATAACTTCTCAACTGTCACTTAATAGGTAACAAATGACAAAGCTTGTTGAAGCATCTTCAATTCTTATTCCATCTCTCCATACTTCGCACCCTCCTCTTTAACGTTAGGTATAAATTAACGCTCCCAAAAATCGCACAAAATAGCAAAAATGAGCACCATCTTGTCCCGAAATTCGATATTTATCATTGAATAACTTGTTAACTGTCATTTAATCGGTAACTAATGACATACCTTGTTGAAGCATCTTCAATCCTTATTCCATCTCTCGATATTTCACGCCAGTCTCTCTAACCTTTGGTAAAGATTAACGCAACCAAATATCGCACAAAATAGCCAATATGGCCGCCATCTTGTCGCGAAATACAATATTTATCATTGAATAACTTATTAACTGTCACTTAATCGGTAACAAATGACATACGTTGTTGAAGCATCTTCAATCCTTATTCCATCTCTCGATATTTCACGCCAGTCTCTCTAACCTTTGGTATAGATTAACGCTCCCAAACGAAATAGCTAAAAAGGCCGCCATCTTGTCGCGAAATTCAATATTTATAATTGAATAACTTATTAACTGTCATTTAACTAGTAACTAATGACAAACCATGTTAGAGCATCTTCAATCATCATTCCATCTCTCAATATTTCACACCCGTCTCTTTAACCTTAGGTACAGATTAACGCTCCCAAAAATCGCACAAAATAGACAAAATGGCCGCCATCTTGTCGCGAAATTCAATATTTATCATTGAATAACTTATTAACTGTCATCTAATCGCTTAAAAATTGCAAATCACGTTAAATCATCTTCAATCCACATTCCATCTCTCGATATTTCACACCCATCTCAATAACCTTAGGTACAGATTAACGCTCCCAAAAATCGCACAAAATAGCCAAAACGGGCGCCATCTTGTCGCGAAATTCAATATTTATCATTGAATAACTTATTAACTGTCATTTAATCCGTAACTTATGACAAACCATGTTAAAGCATCTTCAATCCTCACTCCATCTCTCGATATTTCCCACCAGTGTCTCTAACCTTAGGTATAGATTAACGCTCCCAAACATCGCACAAAATAGCCCAAAAAGCCGCCATCTTGTCGCGAAATACAATCACTTTATCATTGAATAACTTATTATCCGTCACTTAATCGGTAACAAATGACATACCTTGTTGAAGCATCTTCCACCCTTATTCCATCTCTCGATATTTCACACCACTCTCTCTAACCTTTGGTATAGATAAACGCTCCCAAATATCGCACAAATTAGCAAAAATGGCCGCCATCTTGTCGCGAAATACAATATTTATCATTGAATAACTTCTCAACTGTCACTTAATAGGTAACAAATGACAAAGCTTGTTGAAGCATCTTCAATTCTTATTCCATCTCTCCATATTTCGCACCCTCCTCTTTAACGTTAGGTATAAATTAATGCTCCCAAAAATCGCACAAAATAGCAAAAATGAGCACCATCTTGTCCCGAAATTCGATATTTATCATTGAATAACTTATTAACTGTCATTTAATCGGTAACTAATGACATACCTTGTTGAAGCATCTTCAATCCTTATTCCATCTCTCGATATTTCACGCCAGTCTCTCTAACCTTTGGTACAGATTAACGCAACCAAATATCGCACAAAATAGCCAATATGGCCGCCATCTTGTCGCGAAATACAATATTTATCATTGAATAACTTATTAACTGTCACTTAATCGGTAACAAATGACATACCTTGTTGAAGCATCTTCACTCCTTATTCCATCTCTCGATATTTCACGCCAGTCTCTCTAACCTTTGGTATAGATTAACGCTCCAAAACGAAATAGCTAAAAAGGCCGCCATCTTGTCGCGAAATTCAATATTTATAATTGAATAACTTATTAACTGTCATTTAACTAGTAACTAATGACAAACCATGTTAGAGCATCTTCAATCATCATTCCATCTCTCAATATTTCACACCCGTCTCTTTAACCTTAGGTACAGATTAACGCTCCCAAAAATCGCACAAAATAGACAAAATGGCCGCCATCTTGTCGCGACATTCAATATTTATCATTGAATAACTTATTAACTGTCATCTAATCGCTTAAAAATTGCAAATCACGTTAAATCATCTTCAATCCACATTCCATCTCTCGATATTTCACACCCGTCTCTTTAACCTTAGGTACAGATTAACGCTCCCAAAAATCGTACAAAATAGCCAAAACGGGCGCCATCTTGTCGCGAAATTCAATATTTATCATTGAATAACTTATTAACTGTCATTTAATCGGTAACTAATGACAAACCATGTTAAAGCATCTTCAATCCTCATTCCATCTCTCGATATTTCCCACCAGTGTCTCTAACCTTAGGTATAGATTAACGCTCCCAAACATCGCACAAAATAGCCCAAAAAGCCGCCATCTTGACGCGAAATACAATCACTTTACCATTGAATAACGTATTAACCGTCACTTAATCGGTAACAAATGACAAACCATGTTCAAGCATATTCAATTCTTATTCCATCTCTCGATATTTCACACCAGTCTCTGTAACGTTTGGTATAGATTAACGCTCCCAAATATCGCACAAAATAGCCGATTCTATGGCACCCATCTTGTCGCGAAATACAATATTTTCATTGAATAACTTATTATCTGTAACTTAATCGGTAACAAATGATATACGTTGTTGAAGCATCTACCACCCTTATTCCATCTCTCGATATTTCACACCCGTCTCTCTAACCTTAGGTATAGATTAACGCTCCCAAATATCGCACAAAATAAACAAAATGGCCGCCATCTTGTCGCGAAATTCAATATTTATCATTGAATAACATATTAACGGTCAGTTAATCGGTAACTAATGACAAACCATGTTAAAGCATATTCAATCCTTATTCCATCTCTCAATATTGCACACCCGTCTCTCTAACCTTAGGTATAGATTAACGCTCCCAAATATCGCACAAAATAGACAAAATGGCCGCCATCTTGTCACGAAGTACAACATTTGTGATTGAATAACTTATCAACTGTTATTTCTGAGTTAAAAATAGCGAAACATTGTAAAGCATTTTAAATTCTCATTTGATCGCTCTATATTTAAGACCCGTCTCTTTAACCTTTGGTATACTCAGGGCCTCTAGTTTTAACGCCCAAAAGCTAAGGGGGTGGTATATCTCAAGAGGCTTTAGTCATGAGAACTCAATACTTTAAAAGAGTAAATAGTTAGCAAATGTGGTCCTCTTGTCAAGAATAAGATATGCAAATTAGGTCACTTGACTTAATACGGCCACAAAATCCGGAAAAAACTTTGAGCAAAGATGGCAACAGTTTATACCGATCATAATCAAATGTTATTGCTACCAGATAAGTCCCAAGAACAACAACAAATTTGTACTAGTAATTTGTACTAGTACCCAGTGCCCCGTAATAGTAATTTGTTGTTTTTCCTGTATTTTTTTTAACTAATCTTAAAAAGGCCAAGCGCAGAAATGAAGTACATAGTAGCATTAAAATCATAAAACTTCTGGCAGCCTCCAGTTATTGGTGAAAAGTGTTCCATTTTGCTTGAAATATTTTTGTTCTAAAAATAACCCTGACAAGTCACGTGACCTAATTTGCATATAATCTGCGTGCTAAAATGTCCAAACTTGCAAAATCTGTAGTCTACCAAAGATATGAGTTCTCATGGCCAAAGCTTCAGAAGATAGACCACCTCCTCACTTTTTTTTGAGTGAAATAGCTGGAGGCCCTTGCCTTAATTTACCTGAGTAAATTAACGCTCTCGAAAATCGCACAAAATAGCCACAAAGGCCGCCATTTTGTCACGGAATGCAACAGTTGCCATTGAAAAACTTATCAACTGTTATTTAAGGTTACAGTGTACCTTCAGATCGAAAATTTATTGAAAATTTTTTTTTGGCATTAAAATAAAGTTTACAGAATGAACTTTCATCCAAAAAAAAAATTATCGAAAAATAGTGAAAATTGACGGAGAAATGACGGTATAACTTTTGTGGGCGGAGTTTGTTTATTAAGCGATATGTTTTTTTAAGCGCCGTTTTCTCAAAGTTAATTTTTCGCTTGTTGGGGACACTTTAAAGAGCTACAACTCAAAGGGAATTTGTTCGATTTTCCTTAAATTTGGACAGAAGCTAGGCTAACATATAATCAACAAAAACGTGTCGGCGAATTTCTTAATTCCGAAAATATTTTCGTCAAGAGCCATTTCCGTGCGATCATTCCATTTTTTTTTCTCCCCTTTTCGAAAATATTCTATAACTTTTCACTGCAATTGAATATGGGAAATCGCCGACACGTTTTTTTAGCGCTTCGTGTCCGGAAACCCGAGAACAAATCAAATTAGCAAAATATAATAATAGCTTTGAGTTATAGCGTTTTAAAGCTGATTCGGACGTTCGAATTTAGACGTCGTAAAAAATTCGACAATTTATTTTATTAGCAAATAGTTTCCATATTTAGATAGCCAGCTCTATAAGCTTTAATTTGATATCTGGGTTTAGGTATATTAAGTGTAATCTTAAGACGCTAGAGCTGTTATACTGGAGACACCCCCGAAGGTACACTGTAACCTTAATCGGTACGAATAACACACCGCGTTGAAGTATGTTCCATGCTTATTCCATCTCTCCATATTTTAGACCCGTCTCTCCGACCTTAGGCATTAATTTAAGATTACAAAAAAAAACTCAAAATATTCATTTTGTAACGCCAATCAGCATTTGTCATTGAATAACTTATGAAGCGTCATTTCGACGGCAACAAATGACATAGATTATAAAAATACATGTACGTTTAGTCCCTACTCTATCTTTCGATGGTTGATACCCGTCCCTGCGACCTTAGTTGGAGGTTGACGCTCCCGAAAATCGTAAACGAATTTATGCTCCACATGCAAATGGTTAAATTAATGGATTAGTAGTGCAATCCAGTCGTCGATAGACGCTGACAAATATCATATCCTATAAAATAGTTTGAAATCTTGGTTCCATCTCTGGATCCATAGTTTAGGTCAAAATGGCTATCATGTGTGCCATTTTGTGAAGAAATGCGACATTTTTCATTTAGTCCGGCAGCCAGGTGCTAATTTTTACCATAAGCTTGCAAATGGGTCCATACAATGTTTTAATGCATATTATTTTAGTCTTACGTATTGTCTTTCATAATCCGATTGATGACATCCCATAATTTATGGGCATTTCGAGATATCAAGCAATCATTTTTCCCTACATAGACATCTGAATGCATAGAATTGGGTACCCTGTGGTGAAAGTTGTAAGCCGAGTTTTATGTATTATGTTTAGATTCTAGGTGTTTTTATTAACAAAAATAGATGATGAGGTGCAAAAACAATGGGTGTTTCTTGGTGTTGCGGAAGCCATTGTTGGTTAGCTTTTGTGTTGTGGTGTAGGTATTGTTCAGTGTCTTTTGAATCTTTTGTTTTACGTCATTTGGTGATCACACCATCCGCAACACCAAGAAACTACAAAAAAAATATGAAAAAACGCAAACAAAACCGGTAGTATTCGAATTAATGGACACTAGGACCCAGGAACCCTCGGTTTTTCAAATCCAAGATGGCGGCCTCCATGCTGTTCTGTCAGAACTGTAAGTATATCTGCTAAAAAAAACACAATATCTTGCCTAAAACACTTACGTTTTTATGGAATTGAGATTCAGAGTGGTAAATGTCGTTATTTTAATTGTTTTTATCGTGTTTTGAAACAAAAATCCCTGTTTATTTTGACGTTTTTAATTTGACGTTTTTAATTTGAAATTGCTCTAACGATGAATCAACATTTGCCGATTTTTTTTCTGCTTAAAGAACCCAATATCTTAGCTGTAACATTTGTTTTATTATTGAATTGAGTCTCACAGTGATAAATGTCGACGTTTTTATTGTTTCAATCGGGGTTTAAAATCAAAATTATTGTTTATTTTGTCAGTTTTTATTCTGAAAGAGTTCGAAACAATAATAATATATTCATCATTTTTATCCTTGTGGCTTGTATAAAGCCGTGATTAGAATGGAGTGCATTTTTAAGAGCAAATTTGATTGTGACGGCAAGACGGATAGAACACATGCCGGCCCTGCTCGTATTGAAATAATCATACGCTTTAGCAAAGAGTACAAGGATTCTATACATATAGAGCTTGCAGCGACAAAGGGCACCAAGTTGAGTGGGATTGAGGACGAGAGTATGGGGCTCATCCAAGCTGTGGCTGATAACTTTGACGCTGATATCTCCTCTCAAAATGGAAAGACGACGACACACTCACTTGCCATGCTTATGACCCAGCCTGCGAATGAAACTAGTAACGCCAACGACGACAATACCATCGCCAGGATAAGTAAGCCTGAAATGTCTCAAGTTATAGACTTTGACATACCGGTGCACCGCTATCAGGGTCCAAAGACAGTACCGATGATGCCACAGAAAGATTCATTAAAGAGCCTTCTTCCACTTAAGGTCATTTGCAGCTCTATCATTTCTGAACGAAGAGCCAGAGAACTGGATGTATCGTTATCAACAATGAAACATGCCCAGAATACAATGGCTATAACACCAAGGTAACTAGAGATCAAGGAGTATCAATGCAGCCAAAGACGAAGGCAGTGTATCTACCTCTGATCGACATGACACCATCCGACCCAGATACCATGATGACAGCACTCCACGAGGCAAAGCGGCTAACCAAGGAAAGAGGCCAGAAGAATGCGATTTTCACTAGTGATCAACAACTCTACAAAGTTGCTGTGGAAGTGAAGTGGGCTTACCCAAATGAGTTTGAGGATGTCATTATACGTCTTGGAGGAATGCACATGATGATGAGCTTTGTTGGTGCAGTTGGCACTCTTATGGAACGATCTGGACTCGCAGAGGTTATGGAGTCAACATTTGCAGGAGTAAACAAAATGCTGTCTGGTAAGAAATTACGGGGGGTGACAACTCTAACAAACGCTGTTTGAGCAATACTGTGTGGAACTGAAAGTTGTCCCGAAAATTTGGAATATCTTCCCGACTTTTTCGGAGACATTCTCGCAAAAATTTCAAACTTCCCGAAATTTTAACAAAATTATCTCATGTTTCCCCGGAAATTTTTCGAGTTTCTCGATTCCCGGCAAAATCTTCAGATTCCCGGAAGAATTTCGTTTTTCTCCCGAAACAGGCCTTCTTAGAGTTGTCACCCCCCGTAAGAAATTCTCACAGAATGTCAGAGCGATGAGGTTAGTTGTAGAAGAGCTACTTAGAGGAATCATAAATGATGGCAACGATGTCACTACCATGGAGGAGCTGATAGCGCGACTTGAGCAAGCTGCGAGTGCAAGCAGGACCTCTAAGCTGTGGGTCAACTGCTTTATCAAGCCTGTTTTCATTATGATGTTGTATGTGCGAGCTGAAAGAGAGGGTGACTGGCCTCTGCATTTGGCAGCTGTAAAGCAAATGCTACCGTAATTTTTCGCGTCTGCTCATGTTAGCTACTCTCGATATGGCCTTTACTATCTACGATCAATGGAAAGTTTGGGAGAAGAACTTTCGAAGTTCATGAAAGGAGAGCACGTGATGCACCATGTTCCTGGGATGGGCTGTGAAATGGCATTTGGAGCGACATGTTTATCGAGACCACTTTCATGCGCTATGGCCATGGACCTGGGGGAATATCGGAATAACCTTTAAGCCTGAGACGCTCAAGACGTAGGCCCTTGGTCTGCACATCTGCTCTCGTTTGGAGCAGGACATCACTGACGTAGTTGGAAATGAGCAAGAAAGAATGCAGGAAACACACAAATAGGAGACAAAGGCAAGAATAGTATCAGATAGTGCGGATCGAGGAAGCATTTGAGAGAAGTTGAAATTGGCACATCCCAAATGAAAGAGTTTGAAATGAGCTGGCCAGAGGAGTTCAGAAGTACTATCAAGAAGATAGTCAAGACTGTCGCAGAAAGCAACAAGAAGTGCATTACAGTTGGATCGAAGAAAGTATTCGACACTTCATTGATATACAGCAGAGTAATAGGAATACAAGCAAGTTCTAGAGACATCGACATTCAGGATGTACTTAGCCACTATGAGCTGTCTCCGGTGCCAACGTCCATGTTTCACGACTCTGGAACAATGAGGATCTGCAAAGGTAAATCTGACTTGAAAAGCAGACTCGCAAAGGAAGCATCATCACGACTTAGTGCATCAGAGGTTGGGTCAGTTGTGCTGGATGGCTCGGCTGTCTTGTGGGTTGTGCACTGGCCTGCTAAGGTTACCATCGTTGATTACGTCAACAACTTCATGGAGTACCTATCGAAGAAACTGCTTGAAGTAGATGTTTTCTTGATCTTTGATCGATATCTCGAGTACAGCACCGAGAGCACCACAAGAGATGGGAGATCATGTCAGGCCAGCAGGGCGTATCAACTAACAGAGACCACACCTCTTCCCTCACAGAAGGCGGTTCTTACTGTATCTGCCAACAAGAAGCACCTGATGTCCACCATTTGCCAGAACATAATCAAGGATACCTCGTTCCATTGCAAATACACGATGAGTCACAAGCTAGTGATTACAGGAAGCGAAGATGCGCCAACAGAAATCCACCAAGGCGCTATCATCACAAGGCAGGACATTGCGACATCACATGAAGAAGCCGATAACATCATCGCTCAACAGGCCATCATGTGTGCGAAGACCCAGCCTAGCTGTGCTGTGGCTGTGCTGCTGATGATACAGATGTTTTTATCCTTCTGCTGTACCACTACTTGATGGAGCGCCTGTCTTGTGATATGTTTATGGGCTCGCCCATCCAACAAAGATCCCTAATCGACATCAAGGCCACTGCTCAAGCTCATCGTGCAATCATACCTGGCCTACCAGCAGCACATGCTCTTTCTGGATGCGACACTGTTCTTACATTATTCGGTATTGGTAAAGGGACTGTATTGAAGAATCTTGTTGCTGCTCCAAGCTCGTTATCAAAGCTGGTATGCTTAGATACACCACTACCTGAGGTCATTCACCAAGCTACAATGTTCATCGGTAGTTGCTCGGTAACAAAGTGAACGAGAAGACCATGTCTGATGTACGATACAAGATATCGGCAGCGAAGTTTAAAAACGCGGCATCAAAGATCCAATCACTGCCTCCTACCTCGGAAGCCTTTGCGGAAAATGTAAAGAGATCCCATTTACAAACCTACATATGGAAGACCACATTGGCCTTGGATCCACCAGAAGTTGATCCAACCGAGTATGGCTACACAAGGCACGAGCCATCAAAATCACTACTACCTACGACAGTACCAGAAGGTAGCTGAAGGTGTGTCATTGGCACCATATGAGATCATGGACTTGATCAAGTGTAACTGTGGTGACGATACACCTTGTAGGAACATGAGATGCAGGTGCAGCCGCAACAAGTTACCGTGTACTTTTTTCTGTAGATGCAATGGTGAGAATGATTGCCAGAACGAACTTACCAAGACCGTAGGCGCACCAAGGGAGGTCGTTGAGTAACTGTTTACATGAAATCATGCACTGTTGTTAAGCCGGATTTAAAACAAACTTTAGTATTGTTAATCAAATAGTTAGAATTAGCTTAACCACTGAAAGTAGGAATTCAAAGAGATTTACAGGGACCTTCGATTAAACTCATTATCAGCATAAGTGACGTGTGCAGATCTATAGTGCAGAAAGAAGCGTCTCTTTAGATATAATGAAATAAATATAACGTCATCATCAAAAGTCTCTCTGTTATTCTCAATAAGTGAAGCAAGTGCTCAGGAAACTTTTAATTCGGAATTGAAAAAAAAACGAGGAAAAGCAAAGTAAATCTGATATATTTATCGCCTATCTCCTATGACGTCATCAGTCCCTAACCCCCCCCCCCTTCCCCCTTACTCACTCATAATGTGCACTATACTAAAAATGTATTCCAAATGCAATATTTATTACATTTTAATGGCAAAACAGCAAAAAACAAGTCATAAAGTCTAATATTCTAACCACATCTATATGTATGACGTCATATATAGGTACCCCACCCCTCCCCCCTGTAAATCAAGATGCCCAACAGATATGAAGTGTCATCACTCGGATTATTTCTAAAGGGCATAATTCTTATTAGAATTTGCAATAAAACATCGTATGGACGCATTTGCAAGGTTCTTGTGGCCTGCTGCCGGACTAATTGTATAACGTTTTCATTGGTAATAAAAGGGACGGACCATTATTTTTCTGGAGGGGGGATGAGAAATATTAAAAAAAAATGTTTGCAGGGCCTGAAAAGACAAAATAAATTGTTTGCAAACACGATATGTGTAAAAAGAAAAAAAAGTTTGCAGAGAAGTCAGATAAACTATTACAAAATATTAGTGCCAAAACTGAAATATTGCTCAGTGATGCGAAAGCAAATACAGCTGAAAATAGCTTCAAGATGTCTCTTTCCGTTTAGCTGCACAAGACAACTCCTTCACCTTGCCTTCGCAAAAAGCAGCCAAAAAGCTCTTGGTTGTGCCAGGGGTTTTCATTCAAGGAATGCCGCTTGCCTTGCCATTTAGCGTTGACATTCTGTCAAGAAATGGGAGAGTTTCAGAGGTCTGTCATCTTCCTGACGATATCACCATCAAAGCTAATAGGTCCCAAACCGTTTACAAGTTATTTGGAGTAACCTATGGCAATGGGAATAATTTTAAATCAGCAATGTGCCTGGCATCACCGCTGGTACCACAGGCCGGGTGGTACGAGTATGATGGCCTGTGGGAACAACGTCAAAGAGGATCAGGACTTCGGTATTGTGGAATCGCGAAAAAGCCTGCTACTCCCTTTGTTTGCATATTTCCTGTCGTATGCCCTTTATTTGCAAAAATACGAAAAAAGCGCAAATGACACACTCGAAAACCAACCCCGCGGCCTGGCCAGTACCTTACGCATACGCACAGCCATATCACCTTGGCAGTGGCAGCCATGGACAGCTGTTTCGTCCTAGTTAGGACTCATCAGCATGGCATAGCCAAGCAGGGTCTCACATAATATCATCGACCCCGCCACTTTACTGCCAAGGCGGATGCAAGCATCCCTTTAAGCGCCAGCTCCACACGACACATGTGGTAGCTGTTGGCTGGGGACAGCACGGCCGTCCTCCCACGGCGTGCGTATGGAGAGGTGGATCAGCAATAAATAGGAATTAAAACAGTGAATGATGTATCAACAACAAACTAACTACAAGGAGCGTATGTGGCCAAAGTAATTGGCTATAGCACTATGGATTTTTTTTTTTCGAAAAATAACATACTAGCTCAAATATTTTTAGTACCAGAGAAGATAGCACTGTAAAAAAAATTTAAAAAAATGTTGGCAGGAAGGTACTCTTGGAAAAAAAATGATTGCAGAGGCACATAAATGAAAAACAAAATTCTTTGCAGAGGACAATTTCTCATTCCCCCCCCCCCCCCCCCCCCCCAGACCGCCGTTTTCTCTCTCATTATAAGGAAGGTCGGCCTCTACGACCATTGGCAGGAGGGTACACGTCTGATCTTCACACAAAATGACCCACTTGTTAGCCATCTTATGACGTAATGCAACATTTTATGATTAAAATAACTTTTCAGCTGTTGCAGGACAGTAGCATTTGCTTTCGGCAAGTACTTGTCGGAAATACTTATTTCCTCAGTTGATTAAGAAACATCAGAGGATATCTGCTACACATCCCTTGACAAGCATTATCTAAATAGCTAAAACGTATTTTTCCTGATTATTCTCTTTGGTTTCTTTTGTTTTCTTGTGCTTGTCTTGCTTACTTGCTTCCTTTCATTTGCTCCAGCAACTAGACTTTCCCATCACTGCCCATACGGAGTTCTTGTAGGTTTGTTGCACTTTAAAGCAATGCCTGTCGCTGTGAGGTAGTCACACCCTTCCAGATCCATCACAAGTTTGGTAATAGCCTCGTGTGTAAGGACATGATCGATATATGAGTGATGGTCTGGTATGTTTCCCGGCAGTTCATAGGTGTACATCGGTGTGTCAGGAATTAAAGGGGTGAATTCGATCATAACAACCGATTGTGGTCAAGTTTTCTAAATATTTCTCAAAAGCCACTAATAAGACAAAGAAACAGTCTATGAAATGTTTCTGGGACATATCTGTGAGGCCATACAATGAGACAGGCATAAAAGATGTCCCCGAGGCCTGCGATGTTTAGGAGATTGCCACACAAAAATTCATATAAAGAATTAATATATATCTAAAACAGTAGGACAACTTCTTTATGTCATTACATGTGAAACGTTTCTTGGTACTGGAAAATCTCACTAAAAAGTATAATATGGGATACGTCATTTGTTGTCGTCTAAGTATCACTTATAAGGGAACTTAAACATGGAGAGATAGAATAATCAAAGGAACTGTAAGGTTTTTCTGCGATTTTCTGGAGCGTTAAGAGACGGGTATGAAATATCGAGAGATGGAAAAATGGATTAAAATTAATTCAACGAGGTTGTTCCTTTGTTACCGATTATTGAGAGATGGAATAATAATTTAAGGTTCTTGTATGAGGCACATCTGCTTTTGCCGTTTTAATAACACTTGACAAGTTATTCAACGATAAATGTTGTATTCCTAAGGTCCCTAAGGTTGAAGAGACGAGCCTGAAATATGCAGAGATGCAATACGGATTTTTTCTTGTTCAAGGCATGTCTACTTTTACTTTTGACATAACAGCGGATAAGTTGTTGAAGGATCAAATGGCGTTTTCGTGACAGAATGACGGCCATTTTGGCTCTTTGGTGAGATTTTCGGATCGTTAATTTATACCTAAGGACGAAGAGACGGGTCTGAAATGTCGAGAGATGGAATAAGGATTAATGGTTGTTGCACAAAACATTTCCAGTTTAGCTGTTTAAACAACACTTAATAAGTTATTTAACGACAAATGTCGCATTCCGTACCAAAATGGCAACCATTTTGACCATTTGGTGAGATTTTCGGATCGTTAAATTATACATAAGGAGGGAGAGACGGGTCTGAAATGTCGAGAGATGGAATTAATAAAGATAGAAGGTGATTCAACAAGGTATGTCCTTTGTTACCGAGTAAGTGACAGTTAATAAGTTATTCAATGATACATATTGTATTTCGCGACAAGATGGCGACCATTTTGGCTATTTTTGGCTATTTTATGCGATATCTGGTAGCGTTAATCTATGCCTAAGGTTAGAGACACTGGTGTGAAATATCGAGAGATGGAATGAGGATTGAAGATGTTTTAACATGGTTTGTCATTAGTTACCGATCAAATGACAGTTAATAAGTTATTCAATGATAAATATTGAATTTCGCGACAAGATGGCGGCCATTTTGGCTATTTTGTGCGATTTTTGGGAGCGTTAATTTATATCTAAAGTAAAAGAGGAGGGTGTGAAATATCGAGAGATGGAATAAAGATTGAAGATACTTCAACAGGGTATGTCACTTGTTACCGATTAAGTGACAGTTAATAAGTTATTCAATGACAAATACTGTATTTCGCGACAAGATGGCGGCAAGGATTTCGTTCGATTTTCGGGATCCTTAATCTGTACCTAACGTTAAAGAGACGAGTGTGAAATATCGAGAGATGGAATGAGGATTGAAGATGCTTTAACGAGGTATGTCATTTGTTACCGATGAAGTGACAGTTAAGAAGTTATTCAATGATAAATATTGAATTTCGCGATAAGATGGCGGCCATTTTGGCTATTTCGTGCGATTTTTGGGAGCGTTAATCTATACCAAAGGTTAGAGAGAGTGGTGTGAAATATCGAGAGATGAAATAAGGATTAAATATGCTTCAACAACGTATGTCATTTGTTACCGATTAAGTGACAGTTGATAAGTTATTCAATGATAAATATTGTATTTCGCGACAAGATGGCGGCCATTTTGGCTATTTTGTGCGATATTTGGGTCGTTAGTCTATACCAAAAGTTAGAGAGACTGGTGTGAAATATCGAGAGATGGAATAAGGGTGGAAGATGCTTCAACAAGGTATGTCATTTTTGTACCGATTAAGTGACAGTTAATAAGTTATTCAATGATAAATATTGTATTTCGCGACAAGATAGCGGCCATTTTGGCTATTTTGTGCGATATTTGGGAGCGTTAATCTATACCTAAGGTTAGAGACACTGGTGTGAAATATCGAGAGATGGAATGAGGATTGAATATGCTTTAATATGGTTTGTCATTAGTTACCGATTAGATGACGGTTAGTTAGTTATTCAATGATAAATATCGAATTTCGGGACAAGATGGCGGCCATTTTGGCTATTTTGTGCGATTTTTGGGAGCGTTAATCTGTACCTAAGGTCAAAGAGACGGGTGTGAAATATCGAGAGATGGAATGTGGATTGAAGATGCTTTAACATGATTTGTAATTTTTTACCGATTAAATGACAGTTAATAAGTTATTCAATGATAAATACTGTATTTCGCGACAAGATGGCGGCCATTTTGGCTATTTTGTGCGATATTTGGGAGCGTTAATCTGTACCTAAGGTTAAAGAGACGGGTGTGAAATATCGAGAGATGGAATGAGGATTGAATATGCTTTAATATGGTTTGTCATTAGTTACCGATTAGATGACGGTTAGTAAGTTATTCAATGATAAATATCGAATTTCGGGACAAGATGGCGGCCATTTTGGCTATTTTGTGCGATTTTTGGGAGCGTTAATCTGTACCTAAGGTTAAAGAGACAGATGTGGAATATCGAGAGATGGAATGTGGATTGAAGATGATTTAACATGATTTGTAATTTTTTACCGATTAAATGACAGTTAATAAGTTATTCAATGATAAATACTGTATTTCGCGACAAGATGGCGGCCATTTTGGCTATTTTGTGCGATATTTGGGAGTGTTAGTCTATACCTAAGGTTAGAGACACTGGTGTGAAATATCGAGAGATGGAATGAGGATTGAATATGCTTTAACATGATTTGTCATTTGTTACCGATTAAGTGACGGTTAATAAGTTATTCAATGATAAATATTGTATTTCGCGACAAGATAGCGGCCTTTTGGGCTATTTTGTGCGATTTTTGGGAGCATTAATCTATACCTAAGGTTAGATACACTGGTTCGATATATCGAGAGATGGAATGAGGACTGAAGATGCTTTAACATGGTTTGTCATTAGTTACCGATGAAATGACAGTTAATAGGTTATTCAATGATAAATATTGAATTTCGCAACAAGATGGCGGCCACTTTGGCTCTTTTGTGCGATTTTTGGGAGCGTTAATCTGTACCTAAGGTTAAAGAGACGGGTGTGAAATATCGAGATATGGAATGTGGATTGAAGATGCTTTAACGTGATTTGTAATTTTTAAGCGATTAAATGACAGTTAATAAGTTATTCAATGATAAATACTGTATTTCGCGATAAGATGGCGGCCATTTTGGCTATTTCGTGCGATTTTTGGGAGCGTTAATCTGTACCTAAGGTTAAAGAGACGGGTGTGAAATATCGAGAGATGGAATGTGGATTGAAGATGCTTTAACATGACATGTAATTTTTAAGCGATTAAATGACAGTTAATAAGTTATTCAATAATAAATACTGTATTTCGCGACAGGATGGCGGCCAGTATTTCGGTCGATTTTTGGGAGCGTTAATGGCTTTAATCTGTACCTAACGTTAAGGAGACGGGTGTGAAATATCGAGAGATGGAATGGGGATTAAAGATGCTTTAACAAGGTATGTCACTTGTTACCGATTAAGTGACGGTTGAGAAGTTATTCAATGATAAATATTGTATTTCGCGACAAGATGGCGGCCATTTTGGCTGTTTCGTGCGATATTTGGGAGCGTTAATCTATACTAAAGGTTAAATAGACTGGTGTGAAATATCGAGAGATGGAATAAGGATTGAATATGCTCTAACATGGTTTGTCATTTGTTACCGATTAAGTGACGGTTAATAAGTTATTCAATGATAAATATTGTATTTCGCGACAAGATAGCGGCCTTTTGGGCTATTTTGTGCGATTTTTGGGAGCGTTAATCTATACCTAAGGTTAGAGATTCTGGTTCGAAATATCGAGAGATGGAATGAGGACTGAAGATGCTTTAACATGGTTTGTCATTAGTTACCGATGAAATGACAGTTAATAAGTTATTCAATGATAAATATTGAATTTCGCAACAAGATGGCGGCCACTTTGGCTCTTTTGTGCGATTTTTGGGAGCGTTAATCTGTACCTAAGGTTAAAGAGACGGGTGTGAAATATCGAGAGATGGAATGTGGATTGAAGATGCTTTAACGTGATTTTTAATTTTCAACCGATTAAATGACAATTAATAAGTTATTCAGTGATAAATACTGTATTTTGCGATAAGATGGCGGCCATTTTGGCTATTTTGTGCGATTTTTGGGAGCGTTTATCTGTACCTAAGGTTAAAGAGACGGGTGTGAAATATCGAGAGATGGAATGTGGATTGAAGATGCTTTAACATGATTTGTAATTTTTTACCGATTAAATGACAGTTAATAAGTTATTCAATGACAAATGTTCTATTCCGCTACAAAATGGTGGCAATTTTGGGCAATTTGTGCCACCTTTGGGAGTGTAAAATTCAGTTACATTTTATGGAAACAAAATGAATTATCAAGAGATGGAATGGTCTTCAGAAAGATATCAATTGTAAATTGTATCAGTTTCCATTCCTGGAATTGTTTTTTAGTTATTCCGTCAGGAATATAGATATTTTACCGCCTTGTTGTTTACATGTCTTGTAATTATCGAAAACCATTTTGGATTTAATGTACGTGCTCTGAGATTCCGCTGGCAGGCTAATCATATTTTCAGTAATCTTGCGAGACATAAGAAACAATGGTTGAATAAAGTTTACTAAATTCCTAAAGGAAACGAATTGGCAGTATACTTCTAAGAGGTGAATTGGCAGCTGGCGAATTGGCAGTGAATTGGCAGACAACTTCAGCCCGGTAACAAATTACAGCTTATCTGAAAGGCACTATATTGTCTTCTTGTTTTAAAGTAAACTCAAATTAAGAAAAAGGTATGCTGACAAAATATCGATGAATAATAATCGCTTTTTCAAGTCAAAGCGTTTTGTAAGAGCTGGGTAAAACAGCCTAGCCGGTACAATTTAAGAGGGTGGCAAAGGGGGGGGGGGGGGGGGGGGGGGTACCGATCACGCATCACGCCGAATTTTTGAGTGATATCACGCATCACGGAGAAAATTTTTAACCAATCACGCGTCACGTAAATAAGGAGTAATCCGGCATTAAAATGGTAACAAAACAACGTAGAGTCGGCGTAGGCCTACCTATTGAATGCATTGATATTGTATTCTTTTTTTTTGGAAGGATTGCATGTCAATTCATGAATCTTAAAATGAAATAAAGGGTGTTGACGGGCATAGCACAAATCCTACTAGCGCGTGGTGTGATTGTTTTGTCCTTTATTCACTCAGTTTTTTGGCTGGTTTGACTTTTACAGTTTAGCCCTGGCTAGCATATCTTATAAAAGATCTACCCCTCTTGTATGAAATAATAGATTTGTCTTAGTAAAGGTTGCGATTCTATTAAATGCCATTTGTCCATGAGGATCTCAGTGTTTTAAGTTAGGTACACATGGGCTGCCGTGGGTAATATTTCTTTGCGAGCTTTTGTTTTGTCTTTGAGAGCTGACTTTCTGACAGAGAATATTACTTCTGAGAGCACCTTCTCAATGCTATTGTTAGGGTAGCCTCTTAGCCGTAGTTTTTATTTGAATTTATTGATGTTTTCCTCGAAAGTTTCCCTTGAAAAATTCGTTCAATTCTGAGGAGTCTAAGGACCTCTCCTTTGAAGAAACCTTTCTTGACTCCCGGTGGGTGACAAGCTTTAAAGTGCGTGTATTTCTTCTTAGCATTATCGGCTTTATTTCGTTTTGCTTGTCTTTTGCGGTCAGTGTGTTTCTTATTCAGATATTTTCGTGTTTCTGAGACCTTCCGTTTGTCAAGATTCAGGGATCACACGAGGATGGGATGAACATGTTTATTATTGGCATTCTCAAGTTCTGGCATGTTTTTCACCTGGACTCTCTCTTGTACATTTACGAGTGGCTTAGTGTCTTGTTCTTAGGCTGATTGACATATTAGTTTCGTTTGGCTTAGTAGCCTACTCGCTCTTCTTCTTTGCTTTGAATCAATGTTACGATAGTGGAATTTGATTAGCACTCCTAGTAATTTCTGTTCTGCCATGCCTGACATGTTGCCTGCTTTCTTATGGTTCCGATTTCCTTCTTGAATTCTTCGTCGAGTCTCATGTGCGCTTTGGCGTTGAAGTGTAACGTGTTAGGACAAGTCTCTTCTACCCTGTGAGCTTCGAGTTTTCTGATTGCGTTTTCTGATTTCTCGATTCTGTCCTCGCCGTGCCAGGAACGGATTCTCTGGACCCACCACGAAGATCAAAGGTCAAGAAGCTTTCTAGTTTTTCAAAGAATGTTGAAAAAATTCACGTATCACGGAAAAATAAAAGGTAAATCACGCGTCACGCGCTTCTAAAATAGCAAATCACGCATCACGCTGCGCTATCTGATCACGCATCACGCCGTTAATTTGGGCACAATCACGCATCACGCGGTTAATTTTGGGGCAATCACGCGTCACGTAAAACCCCTTTGCCACCCTCATTTAAGTTTTTAACTACAAGATGATCCATTTACGAATTCAAGTAGATTTGTTTTTGTGTGCGTGCATTTCTCATTTAGCCAAAATACATTTTTCGTTTGTTTTGGCAATTCAACACCATGAGTGTCTCACGCTGCCGAGACTATCAATTGAATATATCCTATTTGCCGCAGCATTCACTATCCATTGGATACACTAGTTTAGTATATACCTGAGGAGTAAAATGTGTAGCTCAAATCGGTATTAAAAGCATATGAGTTTAAGTCTTCATTTAAGTCAAGTTTACAACTATTACCTGATGAAAACTATTCGTTTTACTAAAAGGAGGTACAGTGAACTTGAAAGTAAAACCAGGTTTACCAACAGACGGAGACAAAATTGTTCAAGTGGAATCTCTTAAATTTGCATTAATTTTTCTCTTGTAAATTAACTGATAAATTCTGTAGCAAAGGGCCCGATGAGAAGTTCCTTTAAATTTTCAAGTTCGCCCCGGTCATAATCGTTTTGTTTCTTTTGGAAACATTCCGATGATGTGATAGCTGCTAGTTCGTAAATATATATTAAATGCATTCGTTCTGTTCATTGGGTTATGAAGAATAAACTTTAAATTGTCACAGAAATTAATCATGGCCTTAATTCGAGACCATTACACAGTTTATTGGATATATCAGAAACAAGAGCAGGCTTTGGTTTAGAGATATCTGTTGGTCGATTTTGCTAATTCTATTAACTTTGATTTGGTGTGATGTTTGCCTTCAATGTTCGTCTCTCTCATCTCGCGGTATTGTACACTTGAAAGCTTCGATACTTCAACCTTTCTCAAAATAGCAGTAGCCATGCACCTCTTCATAACCTCTAATTTCATTGGACCTAGGAAGGATCCATTGTCATTGTTGTTTGTTCTATTGTCCTGTGAGGCGTTCCGAGACGTGCATATACCGCCTTCAAAATTGCTGTATCCAATCACCGTGTGATTGCAAAGAAAAACCTTCACGGTGTTCTGCTTTGTGGTGTGACAGGCATGACTGTTTCACGTGATAATTTCGAAAACAGTTATTCAAACCAATCAGGTTAAGGAGTGAGTCAGTTTTCATAGATTCGATAAATAAATGTTTTCTAGGAGCGGTTTTCTTAGAACACACCCTTTTTGTTCCCATCACAATTATGAGAATTCGGAGAAAGAAGACCAATACTTCAGCTTGAGGTAGGTTATCGATTATCCTGTATTTGGTAAAACAACATTGATCTTTGAGCATTGTCAGTGACTCAGTGATCTCGTTATCTTTCACCCCAGACTCTTTCATGAAGAACTAGTCGAAGTACTCAGTTCGCACGGTGGGTTACACAAAGCTTATGAGAAACGAATTTGATATTTCTATGTTGCACAAAAGTAATACCCCTTCGCGTGTTAGCCGCTTGTAGATTTCTTTCTTGCCACCAAAGGAACAGAAAAAAGTGCCAATGCCAAACTTGATCTTCAAAAGATTTCAGTGTCAAGATCATGAGATTGAATCTAAGAGATTGGAAGTCCGATGATCGGATTTCACCTCGCATAATTTATTGAATTTTAAGCCAAAATCTACATTTCTTGAATCAGTTTTTCACTCAATAATGTAATATTGCCTTTTATTTATTATATTTGAAGCTCAAAAACATCCAGGTCACTTTAACCGCTGATTTCACCTATTTTTCATATTCAAAACACATCCCGCTCATACAAAGCCTTTGATCTGACAGCAAACTTTGTCTGAGTCACGCAGGGGGGTATGTCTATTTTTAGTAATTGTGCGCAGCGCTATTGTCGGCTGGTTGTTATGTATTAAGCTATATGATCACTGAAAATACTCGTGACTTCGTTCTGTTGACTATGACACGATTTGTTAAATATAATGGAAACCAAAACAAACTTTGGTTGGAGGATTTTGAATGTTGGTCGATTTTGTTAATTCGATTGAGTTTGAGGTTATCGATTATCTTATATTTGGTAAAACAACATTGATCTTTGAGCATTGTCAGTGACTCAGTGATCTCGTTATCTTTCACCCCAGACTCTTTCATGAAGAACTAGTCGAAGTACTCAGTTCGCACGGCGGGTTACACAAAGCTTATGAGAAACGAATTTGATATTTCTATTTTGCACAAAAGTAATACCCCTTCGCATGTTAGCCGCTTGTAGATTTCTTTCTTGCCATCGAAAGGAAAAAGAAAAAAGTGCCAATGCCAAACTTGATCTTCAACAGATTTCAGTGTCAAGATCAACAGATACCAACGAGCTGCACTATCCCAGGCGTAGTCAATCGATAGAAATCGATATCGGAAATCAATCGATACCATCGATATCAATCGAGATCGATATCGATTGAAATCGGTAATCGATAACAATCAAACTCACAGAAAAAAATTATTATCGATTGTTATCGATTGAGATAATGGATCATAATCGATAGCAATCGACAGTAATCGATAACAATCACTAATCCCAAGGAGTCCCTGGAGGAGTATTCGTTTCAAAGATGGCGTTACTATTTAGTAAACAATACGAGACCCGCGTTCAAATGGTAAAACATTTTATTATTTCACCAGCAAGTCCTTGGTTTGGGGTTTTAAAATATTTTAACTTGTCCATTCATCCCAGCGCTGTCGATTGCATCTTGCATCTCCTTTATGGCGTTCTCGCGTAGATGAAAGTCCAACTCGATCCTATATATGCACGGACATTGTAGCCCTCCCGAACGCTTCCATCTTTTGGCATAAGGTGCCGTATTTGGCTTGGCAGAAGCTGTTATTTCACTGTGAATAATAACCAGGGTAATAAATAAGCGTCATTAACACAATGTTGTCAAGTCATGTTAAGTGTTTCCCAAGTTCCCTTCGTTGAAAGATAAACAAACATGGAAGTCACTGATAGCTACTGATAACATACCAGGTAATTCGTCCATGATATTCCTCTATTAGCTTGGCAAACAAGCAGGAAAACTGGATCGGAACTCGTCCAACAACTTCCTCTTCTTCTTTGAACCGCGCTGAAGGTTAACATCGATAAAAATACCAAATTATTTCTGTTATTAGCTGCGGTTACACGTTGCCACTTTTACCTAGGTAAATTCGAAAGAACAATAGCCGCAACACGCTTAAGCGTGCAAGGGCTATTGTTAATTCAAATTAAGCGTGCACTGGCTATTGTTCTTTCGAGTTTACCTAGAGGGTGTGAATGGGGTTAACCGACTAGCGACAAAGGGCGAAAAATAATACTGACTACCGACAAAACGAGGAAAAAATTACCGACTAGCGACAAATAAATTCTAACCGACAACCGACATGGTCCGACGTTATAGGGATGTTTGTATTCAGAAAGATGAGCATTTTGGTTTTATTTTTAGCGCAGGAAATGTCCGGATCCTTTGGCTGGCTCTATTTCACCAGACGTAGCCACATTAATTCCAAATTTCGTCAATTATAGAAAATATATATATAGATAGATAGATAGATAGATAGATAGATAGATAGATAGATAGATAGATAGATAGATAGATAGATAGATAGATAGATAGATAGATAGATAGATAGATAGATAGATAGGCAAGCCTAACAGCGTCGCACTTTGAACAAGCTTAACTAAGGTGAAACTTAACTTAGGTGAAAGGTTGGAAGCACAAGAATTAAGATTAACGACCGGGCTATTTTCAATTTTAGCAATTCTCAAAAACAGTAAGCTTATTACCCGACCGTCTGCACAGTGCATTTAGACCGTACAAAAGTTCACAAAAACAACTTTTCTCTGTCTATAATAACTAGTACGACTACTTTCCGAATAAAATACAGTTTTTGCTTGTCAAAAATTGCCGGAGAAACTGATTTGGAAATCACAATTGCAAAAATACACAAACATATTAAAGCTCTTATTTGCATAAGGCGACGCGAGTGAAGACAGAAAATCTAAGTCTTGTTTTGTTTATGTATAAAATCGCTTTTTAATCTATGTAATGAATGAACAAAGACATAAAAACGGACAACACAATCTTCTTTCGAAAAATTTTATTCAAATCTCTATTAATTTATGTTTAAAAGCAAACACATACCATTTATAGTGCATCAAGGCGGAGCCGTCTTCTATGAAATTCAAGATAACAACGCGACTTAAACTTAAAGTGCTACTACGATCAAATTTTTGATTTTCATTTTTGTACATTTTCGTGTACTATTAGACTTCCTTACTCATCTTGCCAAATTTCAATTCATTAGGCACATCAGAAGTCATTTAATTTTAACATTTATTTCCGAGAATTTACGGCCGCCATTAAAAAACCTTGTTCCAAGGCTTGGTTGCGAATGGGAGAAAGCGACGTAAAAGACTCAAACATACCTCACGGGTTGAAATTATAATAACAATCAGCATAGAAAATTGCACGAAGAACGAGTCTAAAGTTTTTGTTGCTTTTCGCGTGATTTTCAACACTTATTTTTATTATAATTTCAACCCGTGAGGTATGTTTGAGTCTTTTACGTCACTTTCTCCCATTCGCAACCAAGCCTTGGAACAAGGTTTTTTAATGGCGGCCGTAAATTCTCGGAAATAAATGTTAAAATTAAATGACTTCTGATGTTCGTAATGAATTGAAATTTGGCAAGATGAGTAAGGAAGTCTAATAGTACACGAAAATGTAAAAAAATGAAAATCAAAAATTTGATCGTAGTAGCCCTTTAAGAGAACACAAAGGAAAAGTCAATCAAAAATTGATATTAACATAAATTACCATCGAAAATTAGATTTATTTTACCTTTAAAGCACTGGACTGCTTGGAAATTCGTTAAAACTTCTTCAGTTCTGAAAT
The DNA here is from genome assembly GCA_022457155.1 of Cladopsammia gracilis. Taxonomy (NCBI): domain Eukaryota; kingdom Metazoa; phylum Cnidaria; class Anthozoa; order Scleractinia; family Dendrophylliidae; genus Cladopsammia; species Cladopsammia gracilis. Next base: position 1,287,351 of record JAJGOT010000050.1, on the reverse strand, counting down.
CCGTAATAAAAACAAGGCATCTCCCCGCATTGCTCCTGCATTGATAATATCAAGTTCCTCGAAGCAAGATTTTATCCCTGAAAGCTCTTCTTTTTCCACTAAAGCGGCTTCTGAGTATCCCTCAATTAGTATCCCTGTCTTGAGTAGCAAACCGCGAAAAACTGCAGGGAAATAACGACTTTAATTCTTCACTAAACACAACAATCCAACTAAAGTGTTTACCGAGCTCACGCCGCGCGAAAAACAAAGCCTCGGTACTCCTCGGTTTGCTTTCAAAATTGCTAAGATCCCGGATGTTGTTCCAACACGGCGGGCGGACGGGCACGCACGCGCCCGCGAAACATTCCGCTAGCCATGACCATGAAAAATGCTGGCAATAGGTTCTATGAGTATGGGGCTGCGCAGCCTGGCCTTCGGCCCGGCGACTCCTCCGCTACAAATTACTTTAAAGCCCCGGGATCCTCCTTTTCGGAGAGCAGCGGCGGGCTCATTTCTAGAACAGCGGCTCGTAATCGAGCCGACGAGACGCCCTGATGTTGTGTCATGATTCTCAGATACTTTTGCCTAAACTTTTGCCTGCATTTGAGACGTCAACATAAAGTCGTATTGACGTCTCAAAAGTCAGCCTGTGATTGGTTGAAAACTTCCCTCGGCAATTTAATGAATTCCTTCCCTAGAAAAGAAAAGCTTCAAATTATCTTCAAAGTAAGGGCTAAAATGTTAATTACTTTGTCAAATTTGGTAAATAAAACAACGCTGTATTCAATGAAACGATCCTTTTTATTGAAAGTTAACGATGAGATGGGTTTTAAATATCTTTTTGTTTGTTTGAACAGTTTGTTTACATCAAACTGTGCTTTGCGCGCGCTAATCACGCCACAACGCGTTGTTAGCATACAATTTGTGGACGAAGGGGATGTTACTGAGGTGTTTGAGGATCACAGGGAAGTACAAATTGATGAGTATGAGACAGTTTCGGATAACGAGGAATCAGACTTTGAAGAACATTCAGAGCTTGTCAACAGAGCGTATGTTACACGATCCGGCAGGGCTGTTCGTGCATTTGTGCGTCTCGACATGTGACGGTAAGAGGTAATAATAATTGTAAAATCATTCAAGATCCATTAAACGGTGCAGATTGATACGCATGGCAGCGAAATTTTTGGCAAAAAAAAAAACAAAACAAACAAAGAAACCCCACAGTAAAGCCACGAGAGCCGTTGAATAATAAGTGTAATAAGTGTTTGTGGACGTCTTGGGAGAAAAAAAGACTTCCGTAGCTAACAAAATTACGTATCCCAAAGGCTAAAGTGGGCATTTCACTCTTGTCAAATTTACCTCTCTTGATTTATTTCGATGCCCTGTAATCGACAGGAAAACAAATTCACATCTACAATAAAAGCTTTGGTGATTTTATCAGTATACTAGATTTGCAAATGAAAGTGGGGTAGACGATCACGTTGCTAAAAAACAAAGTTAACTAGGTTTAAGTGCAATCAAATAATGAATTATTACAAGTTTTACACTTCGTCTAGAGTTTAAAGTCTTAAAACTGCGCAAATTACATAATAAATGTGAATAATTAACTTGCATGATCTTGCATTTTTAATTATTAACTGAGATTTACCGACAACCGACAAAGGTCGAAAATTTTAACCGACAACCGACAAAGTAATGACATTTTAACCGACAACCGACATGTGGACCCCCCCCCCCCCCCCCATTCAGACCCTCTACCTAGGTAAAAGTTGAAACGTGTAACCGCAGCTATTGTTCTTGTTCTTTTAGCATCAGCTTGTTGATATTTGCATTGCATATCCACGATTGAATGACTCAATAAAACCATAGAAAATACATCGTGTCAATCTCTAACTTGTAGGAATTGACAAAAATAGTTTCCGATAAAAATCGATGATAATCGATAACAGTCGATAAACCAATCCTTATCGATTTCCATCGGAAATCGATATCAATCGAACTCACAACTTGTTTTTCTTTATCGATTCCTATCGAGTGGTTTCGGAAATCGATATCAATCGAAGATTTATATCGATTGCTATTGATTGTTATCGATTATCAGTTTATCGATTGACTACGCCTGGACTATCACATGAATGTTCTTTTGAAACCTGCATCGGTTTTCTTTCCGAGTCGTTGAAGAAAACTACAGAACATAAACCTTTGAATCAGTGGACCGGCATACCGAATAAGTTTGGATCTGTCTCCGATTGTAAAGGTGTGTAGTGTTACAAGTACTGGATTCATCTCCATTCCGGCGTTTGTTCGTCGTGTGAGCATAGAAAGCTAGAAAGGTTTGTTTAGGATTTCGACTGCATTGCATTTCGTGGCGGTATACAAACTCACTTCGTCCGACGAAACACTTTATTCGTTTTTGCAGTGCTAAATAGTCAGTTTATACGAACTGTTAGTGGATAAATTAATTTCTGATAAATTCTCAGAAAGAACGAAAGTATGCAGAACATTGCCGACATACTCAACCGAAGCAACAAACCTCGCCATCCTACTACGTTTCGCTATAGCTAAAAATTGCATCGCTATACTCTTTCTTATAGAAGACTCCTGTGGAATAGTTCCATAAGAGAGCGTTTAAAGTTTAAAGAAACGTTGAATTCGATGGGAATACATAAGTTAAGTCAACATCAGCTAGTCAGCTATCTGCTCGTTCGCTGACTGAAAGCTCTAAGGTTTTCGTCTGTGTTACATAACTGTAAAACTCAAGTAAACTTGTAGTTCATCGTAACTTGCATTTTTTGTTTACTGTATCTACGAATTGCTCCACAGAGATAAACTAAACCATTTTGACAAATGTCTGTCAGGGGGTGTTAGATCTCCTATTCGCCAGGAAAAAAAGGTCTATAGTACTAAGTTACAGAATCTAAATTAAGAGCCTAGTAGGAGTGCATACCATACCATATTCAGTCTTGGTGAAAAGCATAAATGTAGAGTAATTGTTTTGGCGTTAATTTATAACGAGATTGATTTGACACTCCGGGTTAAACAAAGGAAAAACAAAGGAAACCAAAACATTGTTGTAAACCAGTTTTGTTATATACACTGTAGTTCTAATTCTTGGTTGTTGTAATCGGTTGATTGTTTCAAAGTTAATGGCGGGAAAAAAATGTTTTCATTTTTGTCTTAGTGGATAAATTTAATTTTGACAAATTCTTGGAAACAACGCCGGGAATGTGCAGAATTTTCGCGACATATATGTTAAACCTGTTTGTTAAAGTTGCTAATATTTCGGATTCTTGCACACTGTGAACAGTTTAAGCCCTAAACATGGTGGTCAAACTTTAATTTATTATTTTAAGTAAAAATGTCTGACATGGTTATAAATGGGGTTGACAGACCTGCGTGACTCCTGCTTTGTGACCATTGTATTGGTTTTTTTTTTATTATTATTTAGCAAATTTTATTTAATTTTTCATCAAGTTACATTCACAATTACAAACTAACTACATACATACAAACGAACGGAAAGACAATACAGTACACACACACACACACGCCACAAGGCTTGTACAACTATAAATTATCTTAATTACATGTATTTTACCACTAAGAGAAAAAAAAATTGAATTAACACCTGAGTTAACTTTTCCCATTTTTTAAAATGTTGGAATAGTTTACCTTTCTTCTATGCAATATAAAGCTCAATATTATAAACACGCCTTGTCCTAGCAATAAAACCTCGCAATGAAGGCATACCATTCTGGTACTTTCTAGAGTAAATATAATATTTACCTAACAATAATATATGGTTTATCAATATAAAATATTCACTAGTGTCAAATTTTCCAAAGATCAAATCGGTTTCATTCAAAGTTTCAATGTTGATTCCATTGTCTCGTAGCCAGGACAGGACGTGTTTCCAAAACTCAGAAGATTTGTTGCAGGAAAAGAGTAAATGCTCGATGGATTCCACTTCTTCATGACAGAAAGCACAGCTTGGTGAATCGACTATACCACAGCGAAAAAGTTTTTCATTTGTAAAGACAATACAATTAAGGACCTTATACTGAAATTCTCTGATTTTAGATTCTACGGTAGTAATAAATGCTAACGAATAGACCTTTTCCCAGTCTATAGATGTGTTTGGGTACTTGGACATTAATTTCTGTTTAGCAGTGGGTGGGATTTGTTTTTTCTCCAGAAACAACTTGTAGATTTGTTTTGAGGAAACATCAAGAATTGGAACCGGATTTTCCTTTATCATAATTGATGGAGTATTCGGGATCGGATCGATTACTGAATGGATAGTAGAATTTTTAATAACAGAACGCCATTTAGATGGGATCGAATTAACAATACTCATAACATAGAATCTTTGTTCGGGGGTTAAAAGCAAAAGCCTAGGGTTAGAAGCAAGAGGATTGGACGAAATCAATTCCCCTACTTTTAAAACGCTCAGGTAATAGACTTTTTGCCAATGCAGATAAACCTATTGTTCCAAATAATCTCGTTAATAATATCATGAGACGAACTTGGTTCTTTAGCGTGTAACTCTGACCATGCATCGAAACATTGCTTGTAATAAATTGGCAAGTTAACTTTTAATTTAGAGGTATCAAAATTGCAAAACAAAACAAAACTCCCACCAACTGGTGAAAGGCGCATGTCAAGGATTGTCTTCCAAGGACTCTGGTAATCTTCCATAAGTTTCTTTAAGCATATTACTCTTTTTGTTCGAATCATACAGTCAATATCAAGCATGTTTAAGCCACCATTCTCAATTTCTGACGTAAATGCATTTCGCTTTATCTTATCTTTTCCGTTCCAAATAAAGTTATAGCAGATTGAGTTAGCTTCTTTAATTAACTCTGAAGAGATTGGAATTACAGATGCTCTAAACATAAGCTTAGGGATGGCAAACGTTTTAACTATTTGTATTCTCCCCAAGAGAGAAAGACCTCGCCATTTCCATAAATTGATCGTTTTTTTAATCGATTTTAAGGTTTGTCTAAAGTTTAATTCATCTCTTTGGTTCCCATCATAGCCAAAATAAACTCCTAAAATCTTGATGATCTGACATAAGTTTGGCGTCATAGAAAGGTCTGCTTGAAGAGTGTTGCCACCAAGGGCTAAGATTTCCGTTTTTTCCTGATTTACTCGTAAGCCAGAGCATTCTCCAAAAACGTCAAGAGTACACAAAAGGTTTGCATAGGATAGTTTATCTTTCAAAAAACAAATCATATCGTCTGCGAAGAGAGAAAGCTTCACCACATCCTGTCCAATTTTAACCCCTTGAATATTATCATCATTTCTAATCTTTATAGCTAAAACCTCAAGTGCTATTATGAACAGGTAAGGGGAAAGAGGGTCGCCCTGCCTCACTCCTCTACCTAATACAAAGGAACCTGTTGCAAAACCATTGTTCATTACAGAGCTGGATGCATTCTTATACAAAACCCGTATCCATTGGATAAAAGAGGGACCAAAATTAAACTTATGCAATGTTCTTATTAAGTAATTAAAATTCAGAGTATCAAACGCTTTTTCAAAATCAATGGCCACTAAAAAACCCTGGTAACTCTTTATACTTTGTATAATCAATCACATCATCAATGGTTCTGATCGCGTCGAAAAGTAGTTCTGCCCTTAACAAAGGCATTCTGATTAAAATGGATTATATCAGGGAGCACCTTTTCCAGACGCTTTGCCAAAGTTTTTGACGCTATTTTCGCATCCACATTTATGAGAGATATAGGCCGCCAGTTCTTTATCATTCTTTTATCTTTTCCTTTCTTTTCAATTAACGTTATAATAGCCTGCTTTTGGGAATTTGATAATTCACCATAGTCAAACGTATATTTAAGACTATCCACCAACAATCGTCCCAACAAAGGCCAAAAGGCAAGGTAAAATTCGATAGTTAGGCCATCATTTCCAGGCGATTTATTTTTTTGAAAAGTCTGAATGCACACTATAGCATTCACCATATCCTAAATTGCCTTCACAAACATCTCTCAAGTCCTCCGTTAAATTGAGAATTTTAGTAGAGTCATTAAAAAACGAAGATACAGTAACCGAATCCGCGCAATTTCCAGCATCATAAAGATTAGAATAAAAAGATTCCAACTCATTCAAGACTTTCTTCGGATCATGAATCAGCTTTCCCTCATTGGTAAAAATTTTCCGTACACAACTTTTCATCTTGTTAGATTTTTCTAAGTTCAAAAAATATTTATTATTTTTCTCACCCAATTCATACCAGGTTGCGCGGGAACGGATGATAGCACCTTGTGTGATATAATCATACAATTCATCATACTCTGCTTGGAGACATTCAAGCTCTTCAAGATTTTCTTTTGAAGGATCAGTGTCACATTTAAAAGTGGAGTCTTTTAGATTTTCTTCGAGTTTATTTAGCTTAGCTCTTCTGTTCCGGGCCTTAGCCTTGCTGTAGGCTATTGTTAGCTGTCTTATTTTATATTTAATCAAATCCCACAAAACTCGTTTATCTTGAACTTCTTTAAATTCGTCTAACCAATTTTCGTAGTCCTTCTTTAGGAGATCACAATAATCTGAATCATTCACTAAATTTGAATTAAATTTCCAATAATTTGGTCCTCTCTCATTATCCTCCAACCCGTTTATTGATAAAGTTATTGCAGAATGATCAGATTTTATTGATGTAATAATATCTATAGAGTCAACGTCATCTTGTAAACTATCGCTGATTAGCCAATAATCCAAACGTCTTTGTATAACTGGAGTTTTCTGACGCCAAGTAAAACGTGTTTCTTCGGGATTGCGAATACGCCAAATATCTATTAGATCATGTTCAACACAAATATCTTCTACAATTTTTGCAGAATCCTTCTTTTTTTTGGTGCCTCCTTGGTCGTCTAGATCCTGATTAAGTATGACATTAAAATCTCCTCCAAAAATAATGGGGTAATCGAGCTCTGTTCTCAATACTTTCACTTCTTCTAGAATGTTTTTAAAAAAAACACATTGTTCATTATTTTTGTTTGGGGCATAAATATTCAAAAGAATATACGGTGAGTCCTGAATAAGAGCTACCAACAAAATGTAACGACCCTCTGGATCCGCTTTTACCTTTTTAAACTTAAAGTCTAAATGATCTCTCACCAATATCAAAACTCCCCTGCTGTGATTACTACCGTGCGAGAAAAACATCTCGCCTTTCCATTGTTTTCTCCAAATATCTTCCACCTCACGAGTACTATACGTTTCTTGTAAAAAGCAGATATCGGCACGAGATTTATCAAGCCAATTTAGAACGGCTTTCCGTTTATCAAAAGTACGAATCCCGCGAGCATTTAATGACAATAGTTTAAAATCGATGTTATTCGTATCAAGAAAAGCGGGTCAAATTCGACAACAATAGCTATTGTATTCTTGATCGTTTTTGTCCATGTAAGGGCAAAAACGATCAACGGTGAAACAATGGCTTATAACAAGCGAGGGAAATTCAAAATTTCCGATGAATCTTCGGCGGGACCGAGCTAAGTGGCAAGTTCAATTCCCCCGTGAGGGAGGTACAGAGCTATAACTGACACGACAAACTAACAACAGCGAGGCATAAAAATTCCTCTGACAACAACACATTGGTTACGTTCTTAAGGTTTAAATTAAACGAGCTTAGTTCTCATTTATAAATCATTCAAATCTCTCAAACAGTTGTTACGTGAACGTGTTGCTTTATTCCTCATGCCTGAAAGTCTATTTTGCGAGGCTAACGGCAGCTACTTTCATCGGATAACAAACTAGCAATGTACTCAACTCGTTTTATTTTGGATTTTTGTTTTACTACGGCTTTTAGTTCCGAGGTGAAAGCATTTAAATCTTACGCCGCGGAAAATAATTGTTTATGTAAATATGTGTTTTTATCTTTATTCATGAATGCACATGGCGTTTTGAAGCAAAAAAATAACACCTCCCTAAACGTCACACCTTTGCGCTAAAGTGCGCTTGTATGAGCGCACATTCTACCGAAATGAAAACGAAAATCTTAGACCGAACCAGTTTTATGAGTCTATTTCGGAAAGATGCACGCCCTCAGGTTGTCAAGCCGAAGATTTTGCGATCATGCACGAACTTTTCGGCGTGGTTTCGGCAGTGTCACTTAAAACAAAAGACCTATTGTTTAAATCTTAATGTGCGAATTTGACCCGGTACAATAGACCATTTCTTGATACGTTTCGCACCATATAACAGGAATAGAAAGAAGGATAGTCACATGGGAAAAGTACAAACACCGTATCGACAATGATCTAAGGTGTGTAAATAAGAAATAACATGCAAATGACCTAAAATACTGGAATAGCCGTGAGCATAACACAAAACAGAGAAAATCAAAACACGACAGAAAAATATGATAAAATAACAATTTACACCAAAACATGAAATTTAAAAGGGCAGCAAGATATCAATCTTAAATGCTGCCATTGAGAATGGAAACGTAATAGCTGAGATCGGTATTACAGCCACCAAAGGGCTCCGCTACATATTTACATCAAATACAAGAGAAACAGAAATTTGCAGCCTTGCCAAGAGTCTCAAAGTGTTTTCATAATTTTCCTTTTACGTTTTACATGGGAATAAATTTACCATTAATGAAAAGTTTATCCGGTTCAGATTTACTAAAGGATACTCTTTGTTGCTTTTGCTTGGCCTCTTTCAGCTTAGGCATTTGCTTACGCCTTCTTTCAATGATTTCCTGCGGGACATCCTGTAGCACCATAAACTCCGTCTCCTTCAGATTAAAACCTGCACGTAAAACCTTCTCGCGATCCTGGAAACGCAAAAAACGAGCCAAAATTGGCTTTGGTTTTCCACCAAATGACTTGCCAATTCGATGAACCCGCTGGATTTCAATGCTATCGCGCGGATTTTCCAGACCTAGGCCCTCTTCCCTAAAGCCGTAGAGAACATCTCTTGTGTCGACAGCCGCCTCTCCAGCCTCTATCACACGAACCTCCTTCTCCGCTACGCCAAATAATTTCAAGTTCTCTCTTCGACTATAAGATTCTAAGTAGAGTTGCTTTGTGTGTAATTCCTCAAACTCTTCTTCCTCTCTTCGATTTTTCTGTGGAACTCCTCTACTTCGTCATTTAGGGCAGATAATCCTTTATCCATTACTTTTATTTGTCCATCCATAACACGTGCTTCGGCTTGCAGAGTTCCTACCGCCGATTCCACCTTCGCCAATCTTTTCGAAACATCGTTTAAAGTCTCCTTAATAGTGTCTAATTTTTTTAGCTTGATTAGGATTTCGTCTAGTTTGCTTCCTAAGTCATTGGCCATACTTAGGACCTCGGCGTTTTCTTCGTTCAAAATGTCGGCGTCTTTCAAACTTTCACACTCTTCAACCGAACTCTTGGGACGTTTATCTGTCGGCGAGCTTGATTCAGATGAGCTAGAACTACTTCTTGCTGAAATTGTCTGCTTTAGAGATGTTAAAATTTCTTCCATAGGCAAAAACTATATAAAATTTCTTTAAATAAGCGCGGAGCTCTCAAAGATGCGACTACTCGCTACTCATCGCTCCCAGACTCCCTTTACCCACTTGCTTAAAGAAATGCTTAGCCTTATCCTTAAAGAGAATTCTTCCCATTTTAATGGGGAAGACAATCTCCAGACTCACGGAACTGCTATGGGCACAGAAATGGCCGTAGCTTTTGCCAACATTTTTATGGCAACAATAGAAAAGGAAATCGTAAAGCAGAGCAGAAGAAAAAAAATAACGTGGAAAAGATTTATCGACGACATATTCTTTGTGGGACACAAACAAAGAAGATATAGATCTTTTCATAGAGCAAGCCAATTCTTATCATCCTACTATCAACCGCTGAAGTATCACAAATAGAAACCACATTAATTCTTGGACACAACAGTGTATTAGGGAGAGAGATTCGAGAAAGGAGGAATTCTCGACATGCGCACACATGCATTTTAAGCCAACTGAAACGTTTCAGTACACTAACTTCAACAGCTGCCACCCACCAGGCGTTAAAAAAGGCTTTGTCAAAGGAGAAGCTCTTAGACTTCTTAGAACTAACTCTTCTAAGGTCATTTTTGACAAGAATATTAAAAACTTCAGAACACGCCTTGTCTCGAGAGGCTACCCGAAGAGTATGTTAGAAACGATCCTCTCACAAGTCAGTAAATATGCAGATAGAGCGGCAGCTCTAACACAGAAACAGAAAGGGCAAAAAATGCTTTTACCCTTTGTCACGCAATTTCAACCGTCATTACCATGTTTGAAGAACATACTAATGGAAAAATAGCATTTAATAGAAAACCAGCCACTACTCAGAGAGATATTCAAGGAACCTCCCTTGATCTCCTATAGAAAAAGAAAATCGCTTAAAGACATGCTTGTTAAAGCAAAACTGTAAAGGCTCAAAACAATACAATGGTCACAAAGTAGGAGTCGCGCAGGTCTGTCAACCCCATTTATAACCATCGACTCTATTTTTTTTTTACTGTAGTCCTGAAGAAGCGTTTAGCTTGAGTGACAGGCAACCGGTTAAGCGGTAGACGCCAACTGACCTCATAATACCACTTTCTTTAAAACCTGGATCAGTTTTCCTTTCTTAAAGAAAAATACGGTAAAATATGTCCATAATAGAGAACTAGTTTTGAGGTATAAACCGTTAGTTTAGGCCTGGTCATCAATAGCCACTGTAGTCATTCATCAATATTTTGCATCTACCCGGCGTTTGTGTGGGGAAAGGAAGAAAGCCATAGACTTTGAACTGTTTTACGTGGCTGTATATAAACTAATTTTGTCGGTTTTATATTTTACATAGGGATCACCTAAAATCTGAAATAAATCATCGAAACAGCGTAGCGGAAATAGAAACATTGGCGAAGTATTTTTTTCTGCAATATGAAACATAAACGATGATTTCAACTGCTAATTTCATTGTTACAGCTGTATTCAAAATCAATGTAACAGCCAAAGGGGCGGCTAAAATCGAAGATACAATGTATAGGGAGAACAATAGGATTTTATGAGGATCAATTGTTATTAGTTAAATAATCTTCACAACAACCCAGGATTTGGGGGTTACGTAATGGCCATCGCACTGTATACGTAGCAACAATAAGTGCTAATTTCATTGTTATAGCTGTATTGAAAATGAATACAACAGCCAAAGGGGTGGCTAAAATCGAAGATACAATGCAGAGAGAAAACAATGGGTTTTGATGAGAAACAATAATTATAATAGATAATTACTTCGGCTCGCAGCATTATTAGGTATATTGCAGTCAGCTTCGGGCTGCGCCCTCAGCTTCCTGCAATATACCTAATAATGCTGCGAGCCTCAGTAATTATCTATTAAATAATGGCAACATTAGTTGCCCATAGCTATAAACGTAAAAAAACTTTTCCTCCGAGAGAATGAAATTGTTGTAATCAAGGCCATGATAGATCACTTTTGAGTTGAGTTCCAAACTGTCTGAAGCTTTTAGATCTGTTCTGAGACTGATATAATCTTTAGATTGAAAAAAAAAAAAATGAACAGTAACCGACAGATTTTGATCTGTAATCCAGCGGCTTTTATAGGTTTTGATCAAGATCCGAGCAAATATATATGAAGACTGACCAGTTCACACTAGTACTAGAATGGAGTGTCATTTGTTAGTTTTCCTTGCCACAAATCATTGACTTTCATGTTTGTTAATTGGCATCAAATTCAGGGTGACCAACACCACTGAGCAGAGAAGAAGCTATTTCTCCAAATCCGTTTCCCCTTCTATCATAGAGTGACCCTGATGGCATGATTTCATCTTAACAACAATTTTCTTTGATTGGATTCGAGTCTCATGATAGGAACATGAAGGAGTAACCTATTTCTTAAGTATGGGAGGAAACTACACCAAAACAACCAAAGTCGAAGGTTAAACATGATTATGATTGAGCCTTAGTTATTATTCATACTGTATTACATAAATACTCTAAGAAATGCGATTAACAATTAGTTTGAAAAGCAAACGTTTCATGAAATTTGCCGTTTTATGCAAATCAGAATAACAATTAGTCTCAGTAACGTACAAACTAAAGAGTTCTGTTTAAAGTCAAAAGTGGAACACAACCGAGCTTTTAGGAATTAGCCAAAGTGAACTCCAGTGCCTGCCGATAAATTTTGTTTCGCCGAATACGTAGTGCTTCATTTCAAGACAAAAACAGTTCATAGACGAGGCCAATAATGTAATGGGTGCGAAATCGTTGTAGCATTTCTAATTTCATGTGTTTGGAAAGTAAGATACGAAATCACAGAAGTTCAACTAAAGAAACACCATCTGATGAAGTCAGCGATGTTAACTCACTCCTTAATGTTTTGTATCATTATCATGGTTTTGTCCTCAGAACTGTTTTCAAAATAGCCTTGTTTCCTTTAACGTAACGTTTTGCTAAGCGAAACCCATGTCCCAGAAACGTGATTAAAGCCTGTGAAACAGGAAATAAACCATTGTTAGGTTGACGTCATCCGCCCCTCGCCTCAGGACGTGCCTGCATCTTAAATCTGCATGCACTTAAGTTACTCTTTTAAGTTTATTCCTGCTATATTTCTTTCTTTGACATCTGTGAATGCAGGTTTGTTTTCTGTATTTTGAAACGGTAAGTCTTAATCTAGATAGAGGTAGTGTGTAACCAATATCTTTGGCCAGAGAATAAGCTGTTACCGGCGGAGTAAGTCATTCTTTTACCCACCAGGTGACCGGGCTGATGGCATCACTGCAATAAATAAATAAAATAAATAATTACTTTATTTAAGTGTCTAATGGATTTAGCTCTGTTGTGCTAATTGGGGACACTGTGAATAAATAACCAAATATTGTAGCTATAACATAAACTAGTAGGAGTCCCAACTGGTGAGAGGCTGACCAGTTGGCTATTTACACAACGCGGTCGACATGGTCGAGGAGTTGAACTCTGGACTACCGAGAACAAATCTAGATAGCAGTAGGGTAGAGGATTTGAACCAGGGACCTTCAGATTACAAATCCAGCGCCCTAAACCACTCGGCTACACTATCTCCCGCAATCAACGTAACAACGTACGTTTTGATTGATTAAATCGCTCAAAAATGAAGGAGCATACTCTCGTGATTCTTCGGTATGGGCAAAAATTCTTGCAAAAGTACATGCATGATTTTGAGTGACTCTTGGTTTATATTTATAGGCAATTGATAAAGACTGGAACTTGATATAAATTAGTTAGGAAGCTTAACTCGTTTAGTGAAAACTTCATTGCAATTTTACTTAATAAATGATTATGTTTCGTTTCTGCAACACCTAAAGTGAAGCACTTTGTTTATAGAAAATAGTGAAAGACAAACGGACAACACAAAGGTCTTAGAAACTACACTCATATTTGCATATTTGAGTTGGAGAGAAACATTGTTTTTGTTGCACGTACTTCGGTAAGGCTTTTTTTGTAATAATGGGTTTATCTTGTAACAATTTTTGTCTCAGTATATGCTGGTAATGCAGGGTTATTACTTATGTATACAGTAAGTCGAAAACATATTTGTTATGTAGTGTGAAGCAAACCTAAGCGCGGGGCGACCGCTTATATAACAAGTCTCACTGTGAATATCTCGCTGTATTGCTGCTGGGGTCCTGCTGTCGTGTTTCTCTAACATTGGACGTGAATGGAGGTTTGTTTTTTTTTTTCAGTATTTTAAAATGAAAAGTGTTAATGCGGATAGAGTTTACGTTTGGCGTTTCTGTGCTTCAAAGCCATTGCAGTTTGAAAATTTTTGGAAACGTGTTTGTTACCTCGAGGAAGTTTTTGCAAACATTCACATAATGGTTTAAATGGCAACGTTACTTGCCCATAGCTCTAAACGTAACAAAATTTTTCCACCGAGAGAATGAAATTGCTGTAATTAAGCCCGTGATCGATCACTTTTGAGTTGAGTTCCAAACTGTCTGAAGCTTTTAGATCTGTTCTTAGACTGATATATTCTATAGAGTGAAATAAAAAATGAACAGTAACCGATAGCTTTTGATCTGTAATCTAGTGGGTTTTTTAGTTGTTGATCGAGATCCGAGCAAATGTACATGAAGACAGACCATTTCACACTAAAATACAGTGCCATTTGTTAGTTTTCCTTGCCACTTATCATTTGACTTTCATGTTTGTTAATTGGCATCACAATTAGAGTGACCAACACTGCTGAGCAGGGAAGAAGCTATTTCTCAAAATTCTTTTCCCGTACTATCATGAAGTGACCCTGATGGCATAAATTTTGTTTCGTCGCATAGTGCTTTATTTCAAAAGAAAACCAGATCATAGACAAGCCCAATATAATAACCGCAAAATTGGTTTAGCATGTCTAATTTCAAGTCGTTTTTCTAAGACAAGTTACGAAATCACAGAAGTTCAATTAAAGAAACACTACGTGACGAAGTCAGTGATATAACTCACTCCTTCTTAATGTTTTGTACCATTATCATGGTTTTTTCCCCGGAACTGTTTTTAAAATAGCTTTGTGTTCTTTAACGTGACGTTTTGCTAAGCGAAAGTCACGTCCCAGAAACGCGATCAAAGGTTCCTGTAAAACAGGAAATACCAAACCGTTGTTCAGTTGACGTCATCTGCCCCTCGCCTCAGGAATTGCCTTTATCTTAAATCCACATACACTTAAGTTACTCTTTTAAGTTTATTCCTGCTATCTTTCTTTCTTTGACATCTGTGAATGAAGGGTTGCTTTCTGTATTTTGAAACGATAAATCCAAATCTGGATAGAGTTAAAGTGTAACCAATATTTTGGCCAGAGAACAAGCTGTTGCCAGCGGAGTAAGTCATTCTTTTACCCACCAGGTGACCCGGCTGATGGCATCACTGCAATAAATAAATAAAATAGTAAGAACTTTATTTGACTGTCTAATGTATTTAGCGCTGTTGTGCTAATTGGGTTCACTGCAAATAAGTAACCAATTATTGTAAATATAACAAAAACTATTAAGAATCCCAACTGGTTGGAGGCTGACCAGTTGGCTATTTACACAACACGGTCGAGGAGTTGAACTCGGGACTACTGAGAACAAATCCAGATAGTAGTAGGGCGAAGCATTTGAACCAGGGACCTCCAGATTTCAAATCAAGTGCACTGAACCGCTCACCATCGCTCAAACATGAATAAGTATACTCTAATTCTTCGGTATGGGCCAAAATTCTTCCAAAAGTACATGCATGGTTTGGAGTGACTGTTGGTTTTGTATTCATCGGCAATTGGTAAGACTGGAGCTTGATATCAATTAGTCAGAAAGCTTAACTTGTTTGGTGAAAACTGTCTTAACAGTTTTATTTAATTAATGATTATGTTTTGTTTCTGCAACACCTAGTTTAGAGGCTGCACAGCATATTTCTTTACTGAAGGCTGCACTAGAAGTTCACGAAACTTGAAGCAACATGGAAGCGTGAGTATTGGGATAACATGATGTCAATTCTGACTTCTTTATTGTACACTTAGTTTACACCATTGAACCTGTGTATCAATAGCTTGTACACATTCGCCCACACAACAAAAAATTCCAGCACGAAACAACCAATCAAGAGCCTAATGCGCCAACCGGCTGGCAATCATTACAATTTCCACTGATTTTCGCCGGTGGTTTAGTCAATATTTGATATTGCCATTACTTTCAATTTAGTTTAGGTGTTTCAATCTCGTGATGAGATGGCCTTCTATACTGCTTCAAGTATTGACAAGCATTCACTTTCTATCGCCCCACACAGTCATGTACACAACCTTATTGCCAATGCTCCCAACATTGAAAAGAACATTTTCCGAGTGTAACAAAAATCCTTTCCTCCTACCATACCTTAAAAACGCCCTTCCCTGCCCCAACTTTGTTTGGCTGGCTCTGCAACTTTGATCTAACAATTCGACTCACTGAAGTAAATACTCAAGGATTGCATAGGATGCACAAAATAATGCTTATTTCTCACTCACTAGTTTGAAACTTGTTCAAATTCCTTTGTCAGATATAGGTAGCAAAATGCATGCACTACTCCAAGCATTTAGATATGGTCATAAAATGAACATGGTGACTTATGCAGAGGCAAGATGGAGGAGTGCTACAGTTTTTTCCAATGTTTTTTTTAATATATATATAAATAACGGAGAAGTGCTCTCAAGTCGAAATACTCAGAAAAAGAATTTCTGAGTCCCCAACGGGAGCCGAACCTATGACCTTGCAGATACCAGTTGGACGCTTTAACCACTGAGTTATGGGAGACTCGTGGTGAGCAAGGTCATATACTAGGTTCTTATATAAAGCACACAAATGCTGCTCATAACAGGTTGTTATACTTGTTATGAGCAGCATTTGTGTGCTTTATTTACTTGGAAATAAAACTTGGATGTGATGAGCTAGGTGCCAGGTGCATAAAACACGAAGACAATTTGAATTATTTGTTTTCTGTGTGTGAATCAGTGGAGAATCGGCTAAGGTGTAGGCCAAGAACAAGGATGGACTAGGGTGGGAGGAAGGTTTTTTTTTTGCTTCACCAGGAAAATTGAACACTCACAAATAACATAATGTGTGCTTGTCGATGCTTGGTAATGCTTTTTAATGCCAAGCAGAGGTGTGCATGGGCAGCCAAATTAGTCATTTGAAACATGCACAGATGGACAAAAATGTGCTGATGAGTATTAGGTGGGCGGGCATGGACAGTTTTTGGAAATGTATTGAATAGACATGAACGGACAATGATGCTGATGGAAATATACACGACGGACATGGATGGATATAGGATATGTACTAGACGGACATGGACGGACTAGACTGCAAAATTAGGTGGGAGGGTATGGACAAACATATTAGACTAAATCATTTGGATGAATGTAGTTTTTGACCGGAAACAGGCAGGTAAAACTTGTTCGTCACACTCCACTGATGCTAAGAACATTGACAAACATGCTTTGTACTTGATTGTGTGGAGAGCAGTAGAAAGTCAATGTTCGGAGCAGCGTAAAAGGCAAACCAACCAGAAGATTAAGACACCAAGGCTAAAGTAATGCTTGGTGTTAGGTCAAGCATTGACTGAAACAGAGGTTGAAATCAGTGAAAGTGTTGATGCTTCAGAAAGCACTGAGCATTGCTGAGAGCTACACTCAACCAAAATGTAGTCAATGCTTGCAGTGCTAGAGGAATTGCCTAGCACACTGAACATTGCCGAGGACCATTGCGTGAAATAATGTGCGACCATTGCTCAACCATTTTGGGCCATCCAGCATCATCTGCCATTATTCCCCCAATGCTTAGTAAATCTTTTATTAATGCTTATGCATTTTTTCTTGGTGTTAAAAAATCCGGCATACAAACTCCCGTTATGAGCGTATGTGTTGACCAGTGAATCCTTGTACAAAAAGAGTGATGTCTACATATGTTTAAAACAGGCTTACTGCAATCGTTGACCACTCAATCATTCTGGTGCCATCCTATCGAGCCCTGTGTGATTTAATACATGCTTTCAGTTGCTCAAATATTGATGCTCAAAGTAATTTGCCATACAATGAGTCGAGCCACTGAATTCATCTTTGCATGAGCACTTAACTATTAATTGAGAAAACAAGTACCTATTATCCTCACTTTGACTTTCCATTTCTCTTACAGAACAGTTTTTCGACTGTCTCTTCGTGAACTAGATAAGAAATGTAATGCTCAGAAGAGGAATGACTTTCTCAAGGCATGGAAGCTAATTCAGGAACTGCCACCAACTAATCCGAACTCATTCTGGTCAATAGCAACATACCATGGCATGCCATTCAAACAGCGTCGAGTTAAACTGGGTGGGGATGACGGTGAGGAGGACTCCAGTGGCAAGGATGAGGATCAAAACCCGAAAATCTGGGGTGGCTACTGCCAACATGGCAATGTTCTCTTCCCATTTTGGCACCGATTTTATTGCCTTCGTTTGGAACAGGCACTTCAGTCAGTACTAGAAAAGGGGAAAGAACGAGTGGCATTGCACTACTGGGATGCATCAAGCAAAGAAAGCAAGTCGGAGGGTCTGCCCCACATAGTCACAGCCGAGTATGTGCACATTGACGGAGAGTATGTGCCAAATCCCCTGTTCAAATTCAAGCTGCCCATGCCGATCAAAGATGATGTTTCAACCACTGATGAAAACAGCCAGTTTTATGAGAAAGAACCTGGCTACGACACCTGCAGGTATCCATACTCAGGCATCCGAAGTCCTGATGATGCGAAGGCGGCCGCTTTAGTTCACAACAACAATATCGATGGGAGAGATGAAACAGCGCAATCGCTTTTGCAAGCAAACATCATCCGCTGGTTAAATACTGAGGGTGGTAAATATGCTGAAGGTGTTGCCGATGAGTTGAAAGATTGCCTTGATACAGCAGACTACAATCCATTCTCAAACACGACATCTGCTGGTGTTACTGATGTTGCCGTTGAGCAGCCGCATAATGGGCTACATTTGGCCATAGGTGGATTTACACAACCGGAAACTAATGAAGATAGAAGCGTCAAACTGGATGCACAGGGCAACATCATCTTGTATGATCCAATTGAAGGAGCAAACGGTGACATGGGTGCAAATGAGGTGGCTTCGTTCGACCCAGTTTTCTTCTTGCATCACTCCAACATTGATCGCATGCTTTGGGTCTGGCAGAAGAAGTATAAGAAGACGAATCCGAGCACATTCACCATTGACAACAGTGATGAAGAGGACAAAGGCATCTCGAACAGCAACCAAGGTGCTACGCCCAACCAGACATGGGGCCAAAAGCTGAATGAGAACACCATTCTTTACCCGTTTCAAGATGAGTACGGTGTCCCTCGAACATCCAGGGATTGCATCGACATTGTCTCTCAGCTTGATTATGATTACTCTATTGGCTCGCTGGACCAAGCTACTTGGCCTGAACCTGAGGAAGTGAACACCGTCTCCCTGCTTGATAAGCCAAGCACATCCTGGCAGGAAATTCTCGATAAGCTGGGAGAGGAAATCTTAACCATGAAAGCCCTAGTTCCTCGAAAAATTGCTACTCGTCGCCAACTCACCCGAGTGATGTTTGACCGTACTCAGTTCACTCCAACTGCTCTCGTCCCAATGAAGGCACCTGCACAATTTCCTGATTTAAACATCTCCATGTGCCCAACTGATCATGCTCCTGTCCCTGATAAAATCGAGGGACTGCCTTTCAAGTTCAAAAATTTTGTCCAGGTCAAGGATATTAACAAGGACAAGATTTCAGGATCTTTCCTTGTGCAAGTGTTCTACAGAGCTTCTGGAAAGGTCTACTATCTGGGACAACGCGGTGTTCTGTCCAGGTGGAACAGAAGCAACTGCGCCAACTGCCAGGGGCGCAGGATGGCTCACATATCCATTCCAATCAAAGTAGACGACAGTGCTCCGTATGACCCCCAGAACCTGGAGGTGCATCTTGTGCACAAGGACGGGATGACTGGCAAGAACGTAAGAGAGAGGTTCGCTGGCAAAGATCTTGTTGCACCAGCAGCTGCCAGAAGTGATCGTATGCCTTCACTTCGCATCGTCGGGGCTTTTTTGCTAAACTAAGAGCATCAAGATCTATGAAAACTGAAACAATATCAATGTTTGTTTTTTGCTAGCCAACTACAGTAGTTGATAGATGTTACTAACATACAGTAAAAGTTCGAATCATTTATGTACTCATTGTTATACCTGTAACTTTTTCGTTTGAAATCCTACCACCACTGTAGTATCAAAATTTTAGTAAGTGTATAATTAGCATGTAAAGCTTATAAAGTTTGCCGAATAACCAACTGTACTTTTCACGCTTTTTCAATTTTGACAATATTGTTACTAATCTTAGCCTTCATGATATAGAAAACATCAAACCCTATGCTTTTAACCTATTTTAATCATCATGAGCTTTTAGCCCATGGGATCCTCTCTTAAACAATAGCTAGTAATCAAACCTTTTAAGTGGTATTTTTTAGGGGTATAATAAAGCATTCCTTGCCTTTTCATATGGAAGCTCCCCCCGGGTTTCCAAATGTCTTACAACAGGAAGTGTAGGGGTGATAGAGTGAAATTGGGTCCACCACTAATATATATATAGATAGGCTTAGCCTAACAGCGGAGCTCCCTTAATTCCCATATTCTAGAACGCCTTTTTTTTTTTAGCTATAACTGCATTATAGTGCGCAAGCTAAAAGTCCCATGTCTTCCATAATTTCTAGTTACTAATGATATGCATTGCGCGCTGCGATCCATTGACGGGTATCAAATCAAATCAAAGCAAAATAAAAATCAAATCAATATATTTAAGTGTCAACGTATTTAGTACGCTAGTACTAATTGTGGACACTTTCCAGATCTAATTGGAATTTGGAAGTGTTGGTTTTTGAGGAGAGGGGAAAACCGGAGTACCCGGAGAAAAACCTCTCGGAGCAAGGAGAGAAGCAACAACAAACTCAACCCACATATGACGCCGGGCCGGGAATCGAACCCGGGCCACATTGGTGGGAGGCGAGCGCTCTCACCACTGCGCCACCCCTGCTCCCCCTGCTCATGTAGCAGCTTTATGTATTCGGCTACGCTCATCTCACTTTGCAGACAAACTGGTCTACGATGGGGATTTGAATCGAGTTTTACAGACAGAGAATAATGAAAGGAAGATTGTTAAGTTTCCCGACATTTCAAAAAAACGTTTTTATAACTGAAAAGAATTGTTTAATGTTCCTTCATGGGTACTACTAGAGTTTACATGTAAAAGGAAGGAAGGCGTCTGTGTAAAAGACATGAAAGATGAACGATACTATACAGGCATAAAAAGGGATAGCTTTCTTTGGATCATAATTTACAAAATACCAATCACGGCTCAGTTTGTATACGCACCAGACGGCGGCAATAAATGTGTTTTCTACGAGCCTTATACATAGGAAGGAAGGTCTCTGGGTAAAATATAAATCGTATGCTATACAGTGGGGAGAGCCGAAAGTATGACGGCTCTATTGCTGAAAAATTCGATGGAACGTCTGCTAAAATTGCATCACAAAGAAATTGATCTAACTACTAGCGCGAGCTGCTAGCTGCCCAAAGACACTCAGAGAACATCACTGACATAAAGACGATTTCGCCAGAGATTCAATTTATTCTCAGGCAAAGTGACTGTTTATACGACTACGGTGTTTCATTCGCGGCAGGCTTGCGACTCGAAAGAGAATCAGTTACGCTATGAGTTTCTCAGTAGCTACGCTACAAAGTATTTCAGCAAAGTATTCGACTGTCTTCATCTTTTGGAATTTGGGAAGACGACACCCGGGAGTACTTTCCCGCCATTTTCACGCCGTAGCATACCGCCATACGCGGATAACCATTTTCCCGCCATTTCATGATGAAAAATTTTCAAGCGGAGCAGATTATTTCAGTCCAAGCAACAAGAGCAAGCACAGTGAGTACGTTCTTTGCTTGTTTAACTATTTCCAGGTTAAAATAATAAGTTGAAAGTTCTATATCACGAGCATAATGGAAGTTTTTTGTCAAATACATGTAGAATCAAAGTTTTAAGGTTATTTTGATAAAAGGTTATTAGTATTTCACATTTTTACGATGGAATTTAGCTTGCTCTACTCGCAAGTAAAGCGGGCATTTGTTGTAGGAATTTCAAAACATTGAATTTTTTCTTTTAGCCACAATAAGGTAATGATTCTAAACACTTACCAGCACTTATACCATTTTTGAAATATTCTTGTTAAAGTACTAATATGAATTCATTTTTTTGTCTTCGTGACAAAGTGAGTCAAAAGTTTTTAGAGGGTACGAAGATAGAAACTTTAGTAACTTAACTTAACTTAAGCTTAATGTAATGTAAAAAATCTTTTTAGTTAGGTTTGTGGAGTGTTAGAGTTAAGAGCTGAGATAACTTAAAAGCATCTTTTTTTGAAATTTGTGAATGTTATTAGTTTAGTTAGTTAAGCTTAATTAAATTCTGTTTTTTTTTTCAGAATTACCTGAGTAATATGCCATCACTTGGACAACATGTCCCTCGCCTTGTGGCGAGGGACAGGCCCTGGAGGCTGTGTAAGTGCTAATTTTTATGATTTCATTAAATAATCGAAATGTTTAAATGTAGAAATAAGTGCCCGCGCCGACTTTGAACGTTTATAACTTCTAAGCCTTTCTACCTACAGCCTTGAAACTTCTCGTCGACTTTTCCTAAAATTTATCTGTGAACATTTTGGCAGAAAGTATGTTGTCAAAGAAAATTTGACGTTGCCATGGCAACCACATTTTTACGGATGCGTTTCGCTCATTTTGAGAGATAAGTATTTCCTCTGTTTATTTTATGTTATTCTGTTTTACACTGATCTTTATTATGGATTTAAACACCTAACGATGCATTGTTGTCGTCCTTGATCCAAAATTAAAAAATTAAGGAGGCGTTTCCATGGTAACCGTAGTTAAAGAGGCTTTTTTGTAGTACTTTTAAATTTCACTTTTTTCTACCTTTTATCGCATATTTTTTATTTTTGTTTTTTACTCTTTGCTTGATTTAAATGTTAATCTTTTAATTTTGAGTGATTTTGGGTAATTTTAGCGCATATTCCGTGCTCAGGATACGATATTCCAAATCCAAATCCCCCGGTCTCAGAAGATCCAAATATGCCCGGTCTGAATAGGGTTAAACAACGCGTTGTTGTCATCCTTCAAGTGAAAGAAAACGGGGACAGATGATCATATCCATTTGAAATGATCTGGTTGACATGATTCACCTAAACAGTGTGAAAGGATTAAATCTTTCACACTTTAGGTGGTGGCAATTTTAATTTACAACGTCTGTAAATTTTAGATTTTTTTTTTCATTTTATTGAGTTTAAATTTGAAAATTACCGCTTTTTGTTTCAGATGGAGCTAATGAAGAACCTATAGGTAAATATCAATTATTAAGTTTAATGCAAAATGCGTACTTTAGCTTCCACCAATATAAGAAAGAGAATGACAGATGACATATATGATGTCACTACGTTGTTTAATATGCCTCATTTGTAACATACTTAAAAATTGCAGGAGAGTTGCCAAGTTTATGTAGGCAAGTGTATCAGTACTGCAGAATTGAAAACGTTTTTGCAAATCTATCTGTCAATTTCAGCTGAAACCAGGGACATTTTAACATCCTTAAAAGAACCCTAGTTATTGCACCTCTCAACAACATGCAAACTCTAAACTTCAAATCCCAAGTGACAATTTGCTTTTTTCTTTACTGGCGTTATTCAAAACTGGATCAACAACCAACGGATGGTGAAAAACAGAAACCCATAAAATGGATCGAAATGACCACTCTGCAATCACAAGGGGGGGAGGGGGGGGGGGGGAGGAAGGGAGGAATCCTTATAATGGACTATATGGGGAGGCTCCATCCTAAAGGGGTACATTTTTCAGACTGAAGGTCTATAAAAAGGTATGAATTTGTCAAGGTGAAGAAAAGAAAAGGGAGGGGGTAACTGTCATTATTTATAAAAGGGCCTTTCAAAATGCCTCAAATTTATCTGAGTACATTAAGGGGTTATTCTAGTGAAAAGTTTATCATTCCAAGGGTATAGAAAAGGGTTCCACTGTTTATACTGTAGCATGTGAAAGGGGTACCAGTTTCTATGAAAGGTACATGAAAGGTTCACCTTCTCTGTCAAAAAAATGGTGTAGAAAAGGGTAAAGGTTTGGATCTTGAGGTGGAGTTTCCCCACATAAAATTTTGTTGAGTACCCCCCCCCCCCCCCCTCGCCCTGGGATCAAAGTGCATGAAAATCACCTTTTCACCTGTATGTTGAACTGGTGATTGATGGCAGACCCCTAAAATCAAAATAATATTGTGATTCTATTTACTGGATGAATGCAAAGGCTGGCCAAAATTAATGTTATTTTGTTTTCATTTCAGATGTGGATGGTCCAGAGGGTAAGTTGGAAACATGGCATTCAAATAGCTGATGATTACCTTAAATTGATTTCGTTTTGATATAATGTTCTTTCTTTGGTTGATGCACCACCAGCTGCACCAGCACCAGCACCACCTGCTGCAGCACCAGATGGTAAGTTAAAATCTGCATTAAAATATTTCACTGTGGCAATCACCTTAAATTTATTTGGTATTGTTAGGTTTTCAATATTCTCTCTCTCCCCCTCTGCCTTTCCCCCCACCTCCTAGTGAGATGATTGTGCATTAGTGGCGAATCATTGCTTATGGGAATCAAACTGGGTCAAAATTAACTGGGATTCAGAAATATGTGTTTGTACAATGATGGGCTTGTGTTTTTTAGTTGCATTTGAAAAAATGGCAAGGATTCTACATGTAACACAGTCTGCAAATATTATTATATGATTTAAGGCAGCCTTTAGAATAAAAAAAAAAATAAGAACAAGAACATAGCCATTATTTTTCTGACCTGGCCATTTCCCCAAGATAATGAATGCAATGCAGAAGAGTTTATTTTTTGTTGTTAAATTGCAGCCCTTGAAATACCAGCAGCATTTCCTGGTAAGTTCCTGGCATAGCGATTTCCCTAAGATAATGAACAGTTCCTTGAAATGCATTATAACAGTTTGACCAGTACTTTCTGTAGTTTGTTTTCCACTTGTACATGTAGTCTGTTAATTGTTTTTTTCCTTCTTGTTTTCAGGAGGACCAGGAGCCTTTGGTAAGTTGGTCATATTTATATTAAATTGCAGTACATGGTAGTGTCTATGATTTGATATCATTGCAGTATTGCTATTTTAATGGTTTTTGTTGTTGTTGTTGTTGTTGTTTAATTGCAACCCCTGTCATACCAGCAGTTCCTGGTAAGTTCCTGACCTGGTCATTTCCCTTTTTTTACTTTTTGTTTTGAGAAGGACTGCAACCTTTTGGTATGTTGGTTACATTAATTTATATTGAACTGAACTACATGGTAGTGTCTGTGATTCAATGTTATGGTGGTATTGCTATTTTGTTTATTTTTGTTGTTGTTGTTGTTGTTGTTAAATTGCAGCCCCGGACATACGAGCAGCAGTTGCTGGTAAGTTCTTGCCATAGCCATTTCCCTGAGATAATGAATAGTTCCTTGGAATACCTTATAACAGTTAGACCAGAACTTTCCGAAATTTCTTTTTCACTTGTACATGTAGTCTATTAAGCTTAATTGATTTTTTCCTTTTTGTTTTCAGGAGGACCACGACCCGTTGGTACGTTGGTTATGTTTATATTAAATTGCACTACATGGTGGTGTCTATGATTTCATATTTTTGCAGTATTGATTTTTTAATGATTTTACATTCTTTTTTGTTGTTAAATTGCAGCCCCTGTCATGCCACCAGTTGCTGGTAAGTTCTTGCCCTAGCCATTTCCCTAAGATAATGAATAGTTCCTTGGAATACCTTATAACAGTTAGACCAGTACTTTCAGAAATTTCTTTTTCACTTGTACATGTAGTCTATTAATCGATTTTTTCCTTTTTGTTTTCAGGAGGACCACAACCCGTTGGTACGTTGGTTATGTTTATATTAAATTGCACTACATGGTAGTGTCTATGATATCATATTTTTGCAATTGCAGCCCCTGTCATGCCACCAGTTGCTGGTAAGTTCTTGCCCTAGCCATTTCCCTAAGATACTGGTAATGAATAGTGCACTACGGTTTGACCAGTACTTTCCGTAATTTGTTTTCCACTTGTACATGTTGTCTATTAATTGATTTTTTCCTTCTTGTTTTCAGGAGTACCACGACCCCTTGGTATGTTGGTTATCTTTATATTAAATTGCACTGCATGTTAGTGTCTATGATTTTATATTCTTGCAGTATTGATATTTTAATGATTTTCCTTTCTTTTTTGTTGCTAAATTGCAGCCCCTGTCGTGCCACCAGTTGCTGGTAAGTTCTTGCCTTAGCCATTTCCCTGAAATAATGAATAGTTGCTTGTAATGCACTACAGTTTGACCAATTTCTCTTGTTTTTCACTGGTAACCGGAATTGATTCTAATTTTTCTTTCCGTCTTGTTTTCATTTTTCAACAGAAACTGACAGAAAAAGACAGAGTAAGTCATGTTTTGTTTAGAATATAGATCGTTTATGAAACAGGTTATAATTAGTAAGGTTTTCCCAAAAAAATTTGGAACGCTTTAAGAGTAGTAAAATGGCAAAAGGAAGATTTGATTTATCTGAGTCAAAACACACTTAATGTTTTCATTCAGTATATGTTGGCCATATTTAAGCTAGCAAATGGTAAGTGACTTAACATGTACTATCTAGGTTTGGATGCACATAGGAGATTTGCTAATTTATACCTTTGAAGTATAGGACAATAACACATGGTGTGCATGGTTTTTATAATTATCAATAATATTACTGTTGTCTGAACACTGTTCCATGTTTTCAAAGAGAAATTTGTGAATGCAGTCATGATCTGCTTTGTCCACTAGAAGATTTTTGAGGAAACACCACATTCTTTTAATTAGTTTAGAATGTGATGTAAAAAAATATATATATATTGTCATGTAAGGGGTGGCGAGCGTATGTGTGTTCTTTAATTTCCAGCCGTTAATCTATTAAAAATCAAATGGTATCAATACCAGCTATTTATGTGAATGTAGTAGGGATCATGAGGACTTTTAATTTGTTTTATTCTCTGTAATCCTGTTGTTTGATTACTGCATTTCACATTCCTGATTTTTTTTTTCTTTTTTAATTTTGTTTTGCAGAATATTGCTTCAACTGTGGACGCGCGGGCAATGCCTCTCCCCTCTTACCACCAAGAAAGGTGGTAGAAGGGGAAGGGGTGGCTGCCGGGGGGAGGGGGGGGGGGGGGGGAGGGGGGCGCCATGGTGGCCACCAGGCCGGTGGTTTCTTTTTTTAATTTTTATCATTATTTTTTTTACAGCAGTAACCAATAACACATGGCCCATCGCTTTCAAAACAGTTTTAGTGGATGTCTGCAAACAAAAAGAAAAGCTTTTGTTTGCAGAAACCATGTTTTTGGAATAAAACTTAAAGGGGCAGTATCACGAGGTCGAAACTTGAAAACGTCGGACACGTTTTCAAGTTTGATTCCGCAAATTCAAAAAGGCCGTCGAGAAGTGGAGGTGTTTATTAAATCAAAAAATCCATTTTTTAAATTGATAGCCTGAAGAAAGAAAAAAATCACTTTTAACAGTGATATGTCCAAAATTCTGGTTCAAGAATAGTGAACAGTGCCGCGTGGAACCTCATGATACTGCCCCTTTAAATTTCACTGCATGTGATAATTTGCAGCTCAGTGATGCATGATGAACAGTAGGTGGATGACAATCATGAAACCATGACTGCAAGAAGCACCACTTTTTTATCATGTTGAATGAAATTTTTTTCTTTAAATTATTATTGACTTTGAAATTTGTTTTAAAATGTTTACTATTTCTTTTTGGAAAAATTGTTTGAAATCTTCTCAGAATTTAAAAAAAAAACAGTGTTAACGAGTTTCCTTTGATTGATGTCCACCAAACTCAAGTTGGACTTTTAGGGATAAAAAAGCTATGGGCTGCGTGTTAACGGTAACTGCTGCAAGTTCTATAATTGTAATTATGCTGCTTTTGTTTGCTTGCTTGTTTTGCTCAAAGTTGTTGTTTTCTGCAGCAAAATAAAGTTACATTTTCTTTTTGATTTTTTAAAATACAGCATAACTTGTAAAAATATCCTATGATACTACACACCTAAAAGGGATAATAAGATATAACTACTGTATTTCACCTATGCCCAAATCGGATAAAATCAAAAACCTACATGTAGCAAATGTAAGAAAAACGTTTTATGCGTCATTCATTCCTCAACCAGCAGAAAACCATGCTTACGAGTTGTGCTGTATTTTGATCAGTGTGTTTTGAAGTTGTCATATTTTTCTTATTCAATAAAGTCCACGAGAATGTTAATTTAGTCATTTCCTGTTTTGTTGCGATATTGATTGACTTGTCACATGTCATTTTGTGACATTTCATCTTGGTCTTTGGCTGATCAGGAGATACCGTATTTATTCAATTAAGCGTCATTAAATTTTTGGACCTTGAGAGTGGGCGTTTATTCGAGGTGGGTGCTTAATTGAGGCTGGGCGCTTATTAAATTTTCACCATTTTCAGCAAGTAGTAAGTTGTTTAGCAACAAAACAAAATAATAACAAAACAAAAGCAGAATTTTAACTGTTCATTAAAAGTTTCTTTAAAATACTTCAGAAAACTCGGTCTTAGAGGAAGTCTCTAAGTAGTACTGAGTCAATTCCAATGTCATTGTCACTAAGGTCAATTAGTGAATTCTCTGGTGCTGCCTCCTAGAGGGGTGGGGTGGGCGCCTATTTGAGGCTGGTTGCTTGTTAACTTTTCCTACCTACAGGGTGGGCATTTATTCGAGGTGGGCACTTATTCAAAGTGGGCACTAAATCAAATTAATACAGTACCTGTTTTTTGTTTTTTGCCAATTGGCTGAATCATACACAGTTGTTTGAAAAGTAGTCATCTCTTGTTGTCATTAAGGTGACAAATCACGCCGGGCCAGTAGCAAGCAAAATCGCACCATTTCATTGAAGAGATAACTGAAATATATTAATTGAGTCCAAAGTTATAATCACTTGAACCTTCATTTTGTGCTATTTTTAGTAACAAAATGCAGGAATTTCAAAATTCAATTACAATTACGGACTCTCGCTATAACGGACACTAAACGCCGGTCCCGAGGGTGTCCGTTATAACGAGAGTTGACTGTAATGATATCTTTAGACTGAATTAAGATATTTCAGTTCTCTTCAGTTTTGGAGTTGTGGAAACATGCTCTTTCATGAAAAATTTCAAAATGTGACATTTAAATTTTGGTGCCTAGTTAGTGACATCATTTTCCCGCCCAAAAATCCATTAAAATGAAAAACCAAAATCTTGCGTACCTCGGTAATGAGGAGATCTGTTCTGGTCTAAAATGTTAGATCAATCGGATGAAAATATAGAAAGTTATTTATGACCGCATTTCAAATGGCGCGATTTTGCTTGCTCCTGGTCCCGCATGAATAAGAATTCAAACTATAAATTTTCCAAGCTTAACATGGATAAAGCCAGAGGTTAGCAGGTTGGCTAAAACTTGCCAACCAATAAAAGCCTCAATGCAGTACACAAACAGTACACTGTAGCTAAAAAAAGTGTTTTATGGATCAAAGCTCGGCACATGATAGATAGAACATGTACACATGTTACAAAGATAAAATTTTTTTTCATTTTTGCAGATCTGCCTAACTTGAGACCCTGTGTATTGCATTGAATTAAATGAAACGAAATTCACATCAAACTAAATGAAACAGTCAAGATCGATTTTGTTTGGTCATCGAACACACTTTTATTCTGAATTTGACTTATGAATAAAATCGAGAGCCATTGTTCGATCTTGTGCAGAAATCAAACTTTGAGCTAAAATAAAATAATAACATGCGAACTGTAAGTTTATCGCTGCCATCAATCAGCAAGTCACTGCAGTTGTCTATGTGCACTGTGATCTGTGGATTTTCATCTGCTTTGCTGGTTTCTGTTTTTCTGGGTCCATTGATTATCTACTAAAATAATTAAGGATTGAGGGCAGTCAAAAATGCAGATGCTCAGTTCGGATTAAGAGTTTGCATCTTACTGAAAAACGCAGTAATGAGCCATAAAAAACTGACTGTAAAATAACATGTTATTTGGAATATGAAACGAAAGATAAAAAATTCAGATGGTTTTGACATGTGAACACTACATGTAATACACACTTTTTCATTAAGTTAAATTTTGCTCGATGAGCAGACAAAATCAAGCTCAATGGAAGAATAGCCCTTTTCGCGGTTGACCTTTCATTTGTATTTCAATAAAGGTCAACATGATTGCGAGGCAATGTCGGGCAGAAACTGAAATTGCCTCACAACCACGTAAACTTATTGTAATGCAAATGAGAAAGGTTAACTGTCAAAAGGGCTATTGATTTTAATCTAGTAATTGATTGAGTTTGAAAGCAGAATGTTTGATGTGATTCAACAGCTTTAGGACATGCAACAAGAAAAAGGTTTCAACTTGATATCAAGACTTCAAAAGAGTTTTATTTGAATTCCTTCTCAAAAACACAAAGCATTCAAATTATTTTGTAAGTGCTGCATCGTAGCATTCCGTAATAAACAAAATGTTGACTCCTCAGTTAACTTCTTCAAATTCATCACTATCATCTCTGTGAAAAAAGAATTATATTGTATTCCTCCATGCTATCTGTAGAAAAAAATGAACATAACATATGAACATTTATTTAACTTACATGTAGGGTGAGATAAGAAATTAAAGGAATAATACTACTTCCCCCCCACACATCCCTGATGGCATTTATTTATTGTAAGATGCTATAAATACTGTGTGAGCAGTCAGTCTTGTCTGAGGGTGGGTCATTAAAAGTGAAACGTGGGGGAATTAATGTGGGCTAGGGAAGGGCCCTATTGTTTTTGTCCAACAATACAGCGCACATATTGAATCTCATGAGTTGGTACTATGGGGTCAGGAAAACAGGAGCACTCTGTGTATTGCATTGTGTCAAAGTTGACTCTGAATTGTTTAAAAGGCTTTCTAGGAGAAAAATGAAGGCTTGAAAGTCTAACATTGGAAATTTTGTATTCATGAAAGGTAATAACTTTGAAGAAAGTTTCTCAAAATCGGATTCAGTAGTGACACAAAAGAGGTTTTGACTGATCACAGAGTTGAGAGTTGGGTAGTTTTGTCTTTATTTTGAGTAGAAAACTTGACACTAAACTTTGTTTTATGCAAAATTCAATTGTAACTTTCTTTCATCATAGCTAACTTGATTGGGATCTGGGTAAAATTGACTAATAGCTCCCTCAAAAACATGTCGGCCGACATGTTTTTGGGGGAGCTATTAGTCAATTTTACCGGGATCTGTATAATCCTGGTATAATTCCATATCTCTGTTAATTTTTAGCCGAATTGGCTTTCAAATGTCCAAGATATAAATATTTTTAAAGTAATACATGTTCCTCTGCCAAAAATCTGCCTTATGAATTTATTCATGGTTATCTTTCTTGCATAACCTTAATGTAACCAGATAAGCATTGTTTTAGTGTTATCCTCTCACCTTTATGTCATAGGTGGCAAGACAACAACAATTGAATAAAGAATTAACATGGCAATTGTGTTCATCTCTGTGTTCTGTATTAAAAAAGAAAATTATAATCTGAATTTATTATTCATGTAGAAGGGTCAGGTGGGAAATAATATATGTACATGTCTTTTGCTTGAGCTAATATGGGATGGATTTGATATGCAGTTTCCAAAAAAATTCATGTGACGAATATATATTTAGTTTTTGGCTCAAAATAATTTAAAGGATTTCAATAGTTTACCATCACATATTATAAACATGACCTTTACAAGCAATTATAATGGAGCTGTTACAGTGCGACCACACGAAACAAGGTCACCCAGAGAAATTTTGAGACACATTTTAAAATTAGCCAATGACAAGTTAAGATCTAGAAAATAAAATAGCTTGTTTTTATACTTGACCAGTTGCTTGGTACCACCGACTGCAAAATTTAAATTCTGAACTGCGCTTTGTGTCGAGAATCTTCGATGACCAAAGGCTAAAAATGAATTGCCACGTTTAGATAAATCAATCCAGAAGGTATTTTGTTAACGGCGCCGAAGCGCATTTCCCTTTCGTAAACGGTCGATGCCATTTTAGCAACACTTAGAAAAATTTTCACCAATTTTAGAATAATTTTCTCTATCAGAAAAAGAAAAATGGAATATAATTACCTGGAATTGAACCCGGAACCTATGCATGCTAACATCTCTCTTTTACCACTAGACCACTGGGTTGATCCGGCAAACCCAAGAAAAATTTAATTATAAAAGGTGCTTTTCTTAATATATATCAATAACGGTCACCCTAACCCTAAATCTTACCTAACCGTGAATCTAGCTTAGATCTAATAATCGCTTTACCTAGGCCCAATTTGATCTAAAAATGATAGCCTATTTTCGTCCCAATCCAGGCATAAACTAAAGAGAAATAGCATCGACCATTACAAAAGGCTTGGTTACTAATGAATGCTAATGATGGCATCGACCGTTAAAAATGGCATTGACCGTTTGCTAATAATGGCATCGACCGTTTACGAAAGGGAAATCAGCGGCGCCGAAACTCACAAATTCAATGCGAGGAAGTTTTCAATTTATATGACATTGCCACTTCTCAGTGAGAAATCATGACCTCGTGAGCTGAAAACCGTGTGTCTCTCAGGCGTGTTGGAAAGCAAACATGATCACTGCCTTTTTATTAATTCTTCAAGTTGTGATTGTTGAAACAAAAAAAAAAATCAACAAAGAAGCAAATTGTTTTCTAATAAGAGACGTGTATATATAAATATGTGACAAAGCGGTTAAAGTTGGTGGCAGCTGACAGGAGAATAACACATTCTGATGTGCGATCAAAAAATAGAACTCTCAAAAGAAGAAAGTTATTTTCGTCCTTTCTTCAAACGAATAATTCACTGCAGTTTGCTCCCGATTTTTCAACTCAACGGCAAAAATCGTGTGAACAACTGCGAACTATCTCATCGTGTAGTGTACTTGTGTATACTTTATTGTCCAGTGGGTATTTTACTTTTTATACAAAATGTTCACGTTACTTTATATAAAATCCCTTTGTCGTCTCTCTGTTCCCTACTATACATTTACAGGTCGGGTTGAAGCTCTGAAGTCCTAAACTATAAATTGTGATTTTCTCGAGACACAAGGTGCCAGGGGAGAGTGAACTGAAAAAAATATAACAACTCAAATCTCTCAGATGTATGAAGAATCACTCTCAAATTGAAATGGAACTGGAGAGAAAGTTAGAAATTACCACTTGAATGTACATGAAAACTTCTTCAAAAAATGAAAACAATCTTTGTTAACAGCTCTGCTTAGTAATCACCGATAGCGCTGACCTGAAGGGCTGACAGATACATGTAATAACAGTTTACTTAACAAAAAAGATGGCTGTAATAAGATCAGTGATCTGTTGCAAAATGTTGACTTGAGGCTTAAAACACAGAAGCAATCGAGTATTCTAAACTGAGAGAAGCGTTCGAATGCGACTGAGTGAGGGTAAATGCAGTCTGATCTAGAGTGCGAGTACGTACAGTGCATGCACCCCATGTTTGACATTTTTTCCCAGGTTTTGTTCGGTTAAAATTGAATTTCATGGCCCCATTGTTCGAAAGCCGGTTAACGCTAACCCAGGATTAAAACTTAACCGAGGATTTAATTTCTCTTGTTAGAAAAGTTTTCAAAAGCTATTTTTAAGTTAGATGTGGAGACAAGTCAAAGTCGAAACTTAAGTGCAAAATTACTTTGGAAAAATCGCCATTGATTATTTATTTAATTGGAATTAAAATTGACGCTAACCCTGGGTTAGCTTAACCGCGCTTTGAACAACCCGGCCCAGGTGATTTTGATTAACAAGTGACACATTTTAAACTATATTGTAATTTTCACAATCGTTAACGCGTGTTCTTGTAAAACGAACAAATGTGACCTCTCATAGGAAAACGATACTAACAGATAGCCGTCCAAACCGTTTATACCGTTCACTTGCCATTCACCTGCCGTTCAGGAACAGTAACAACAACAACAACAACAACAATACTTTATTTTACTCATTATTTTTTACAACTATATTTTAAATAGTAGGAGTACTATAGTATACTATAGGACAACTATATTTTAAATAGTAGGAGGCCGTTCGAACGGCTACGGCTAGCCGTTCACTTAAAATATTCAGCCGTTCGAACGGCAAGGGTCTTTCATTAATTCACTTAAAATATTCAGCCGTTCGAACGGCCAGGGTCGCCGGTTCACTTAAAATATTCAGCCGTTCACGAAAAATATTCAGCCGTTCGAACGGCTAAAGTTAATTATAATTCAACACATTGATACACTGCCCAAATATGGTAAAAAAGTTGTCGATATGCGTTATGTCTACATGACGTATAACCAGCGATGGCGGTAAATTTCGCATTTTGAAGGAAAGTGAAAATGACTGCTGCCTGCAATTTCGTGTTTTTTGGCGAAAAAGTGCGTGAACTATTAGTTAAAAAAGAAAAAAAGAGAAGAAATGAAAAGAGAAAAATACTGTTCACATGATTGGACAAAAAAGGCGCGAAATTTTCGCGTTGTCGCGGTCGCAGTATTTCTTGGCGTACCTGAATGAAAACTGGTTCAAAGTTTAACCGCTCGACAAGAAGTGAATGAAGGAGCACAATTTTAGTGAAATTCCTTTGGTAATCACCTCTGGAATATCATATAGACTTGATGTTTCCTCAGAAACGTTTCTGATGTCGTCATTACGGCTGTGGGAGCTAAAAAACGAGCATTCCAAGTTTGTAAACAACATTGATCAGGGGCGGATCCAGGAAATCTATAAAGAGGGGGCCGGAGCAATTTTTATAGTGGCAATATGGGCGCGCCAGCGCCCATCAGGAGCGCCGAAGGCGTGACAATCTAGGGGCAAAAGGCGAAAGGGGGGGCCGCGGCCCCCTCGGCCCACCCCTAAATCCGCCCGTGTTGATCGACTCAGCTCGTACTTCGATGTTTGAAAATTTGGTGCTTATGGAAGGGACTAAAAAGCCAAATCAACTACAGGTACGATGTTTTAACCGTTTCTTGCATCCTTTAGCTGTGAATTTTTGTAAGCTTACTGTTCACGCTGCAGTTCTTTCCTACTTTTCGCCGCTATGTTTAGGTTCGTAGCCGTGTGTTTGTTTAATTTGTTTTGATTCTGAATGGAACTTTTTAAGATACGAAACACTTGTAACTAAGACATTCTATGCCATTTTACTATGTTTTAATTATTGTAGTCACTACTCTGTCCCGTTCTTTGAGTAGACGAAAGCTCTTTGTAGAAACTCTCAACTGATTGTGTACGCTAAATTAATTTTAGCTTGGCAAAAGTTTCGGCATTCACTGCTTGTTGTTTAAGAAATGGTGCGAGGTAAAATATTGTAGTTAGCCTTTTTACTTAATGAAAGGTTGTATATCTCAAAGATTTTTTTCTCGAAACTGTGATTTGTTATCAATGTGTTGAATTATAAAACAGTTATAGTGTGCACAATATTGACAAAGGCGCCACTTTCATTCATGAACTGTTTGATGTTGCAAGTTTCGCGCGGCAAAACATCTAAGCTTTTTTTTAAATAAAAGGCTTGTCGGCGATATTTTTTCTTCTAACTGTGCTTTGTTATCAATGTGTTGAATTATAAAATTATTATAGCGCTCAAGCTTGCGTGATATCGCCTAATTTTAGCCGACTCGGGCTACGGCCTCGTCGGCTAAGTATTAGACGATATCACGCGCGCTTTCGCACTATAATAGTTAACTGTTCGGAAAAAAATTCAGCCGTTCAAATAAATCTTCACCCGTTCGAAACATTGTTTAATATCCGTTCGAGAAAAAATTCGTCTAACGGATAGCTTGAGCGTTTAAAAACGCTTCGGCAAATTTGTCCAACGGATAGCTTGATAGTTTCGAAAAGGAACAGCTTCCGAGAATAATTATTTTTCAGACTGTACCGACAGTCAATATTCAGAGTGCTAGAGCTTTGGAAACATTTTGGAGAGTCAGGAAATAATTGCGCTGCATGATCTTGCACAATACATGTAAAACAGCTATGTTTTTTACTCCCGTAAATGTCATCGAGCATCTGTTTGGCCAGACACGAGTGAGATTCAAGCCAGACAAAAGTCCCACTCTAAAAACGAGCAAGAATCAAGCGACGAATGTTTTTCTCACTTAAATGGAGTTCACGCGGATAGATCGATGGAACGCTCCCGAAACCAAACACGGCTTATGTTTATTCCCATCCCGAAGACACTCCAAACTTTCTGTGATGTTTTAGCGCGGTGGAATACTTGGAAATGAAGAAAGAAAACAGAGAATTTCTTAAAAGTTTATATAAAAACTTGTGACTTTCGCTTGT
The DNA here is from genome assembly GCA_022457155.1 of Cladopsammia gracilis. Taxonomy (NCBI): domain Eukaryota; kingdom Metazoa; phylum Cnidaria; class Anthozoa; order Scleractinia; family Dendrophylliidae; genus Cladopsammia; species Cladopsammia gracilis. Next base: position 1,251,358 of record JAJGOT010000050.1, on the reverse strand, counting down.
GCCAGCGTGTTTTCAAGTTTCAAATTACCGTTTTGACATACCGTATTTTCTCAATTAAACGCACCCCCCCCCCCCCACCCCCCGCGTTTATTTCAAACTTAGCCCAGGGGACCCGACGTTTCTTTGAATCAGCATTTTTTCTCGCCCGCCATTTTTTAAGAGAGGGTTATTATTCGTTTTTCTCCGTTCTGTTTCTCCTCCTTTCCCTTTGCCGTTATCGGTCTCTTTCTCTCTTCTTTCGTTTCTCCTCTTCTGTCATGTTTCTCCCAACCATCACAATAACCTAATTATTCAAAATGTAAACCTTTTTAAATTCACGCCAAAAGTGCACAATAGACAACACTAAACTGATGATAAGCTTACCTTAAGTGAAAAGGTCGAAAACACAAGAATAAAATTCAAAAGAGTTTAGCTGTAAACAAATGCTTCGGCGAAGCTTCAATTTAAGATGAAATCAGGTTTGAAAATAAGCACTTAGCTCTCTATTCCTCCAAAAAGGCTTGACTTGCAGAGTTACGAAGCCTCAAATGCGGTCTTGACCACTGTTTGAGAAATGTGAAACCTGTCTTGAATAGCAAACCGCGAAAAATGCAAGGAAAAACGATTTTGTTCCGCTAAACACAAAAATGTTTACGACAGCTGACGCAACGCCATCAGCCGTGCAGCCGCGCGAAAAACAGCCTCGCTTTGCTTTCAAAATTGCTAAGATCCCGGATGTTGAGTGGCCTAATGCGCGCATGTTTTGCGACGTCATACGCGCCCCCCAGTTTGCCTTGCGCGACCGACATGCTGACACATGTCACGGAGGCGCGCCCGCGAAACATTCCGCTAGCCATGACCATGAAAAATGACGGCCATGGGGTTCTATGAGTATGGTGCTGCGCAGCCGGGCCTTCTGCCCGGCGAGTGCTCTGCTACAACTTGGAAAATAATAAATATTTTCCAAGTTGAAAAAAAATTGCAGTTGATTGATTTTGTTACAGTCTAATTAAACAGACTTGCAAGCCAAACATGATGCATTGTAACAAGTACCAAAGGAATGAAAAGCATTGAAGCCTTTCCTGCATGAACTTCCAATGCGACCCATCTTGCAATCAGCTCCAACAAAATCACTTTTGTGTGCCACAAATGCAGCAGAAATAACCTCAATGCACACAGATTTTCCCTAGTGCTGGACTGGGTAACCTGCTTTGGGATATTTCCCATATAGCTTTTCATCACTGCAACCAAGTTGTGCTCCTGCTACTTTCCAATTTCCTCCTGTGACCTCATTTCAATTTGAAAACCCTGAATAACTCGTACACCACTCACCCCTCTAAGTTCCTAATCCTCCCCACCCTACCAGGATCCATTTTGTT